>JASDQU010010876.1:32234-76653 GCA_032191745.1 Picea mariana | reverse complement strand
TCCTTCGATGTCCACATCATGGAAATAGAGGAGATATGGAGGGAGTATCTTTCCAAGAGTCCCTCCAGTAATCAATGTCCAGGTAGCCAGGGTTGCTAGAGGAGCTAGAACAAGATACCAAAACATCTTCATAGTGGAGGAGAAGGATATAATGGGCATAGTTAAAGAGAAAGTCAAGAAGAAAAGAAAGGGTACAACAGATGACGAGATTATGGAGGCAACAAAGGAATGGGTCCTTGACTCAGGGAAATCCCAAACCATGGACACCAAGTTATTTAGACTAATTGAGGTGAATTGGATGACGAAATCCATGGTAACCCAAGCCCTAGCCCATCAACAAGCAAAGATGCAAGCCATATGTCAGGAAATATGGGTATTGGAGGTGAAATTCAAACTGTTTTGCATAGAGAAATTTGTCATTAGATTCCAGGAAAGGACAAATACCACCATGGGGCTGAAGAGGGAGGAAGTTGAGACAAATAAGGCGACGATGAACACCAAATGAAGCGCGATAGAGTTGAACGATGACTAGGAGTGACCAAAATCCAGTAGGGTCGTGAGGCATCATCTGGAAAGAAAGTGAGAGGTCCAACACACTCAAACAATTGTGTCAACCCTAGGTAGGCCCCTTAGCTAGGGGTATCTTGGGAGGAAACATGTTAGGCCAAGGATGGGGTACAAGTTTTCCTTTCTTTTTTCTTTTGAATTCTAATGAAAAACTCAGGTCTTTGGACTTTTTATCATGGCTGTCATTATAAGGAAATTATTAATATGTTGGGGGTTGTTTTCCACTCAATGGTAGCCCCAGGATATGAAAAGGTGACTCCTTTAAAATCTCTGCTATTCGGATCTGTCAAGGCCTAGAGATGGGAGGTCTAGTTTCCAATTTTTGTGACAGCCTCACATGGTCTCGGTCTATATTTTTTTATATTATCATTAGAAATACCATAGTTTATTTTTCCTTTATATATATATATATATATATATATATACTTACTTTAAAACATTTTATGAAAATTTTTGGACATCCACCCATAATATTATAACATCCATACAAAGAAGATCATTGATAAAGTATCTGCACAATGTAACAAAACTCATATGCATATAAATTTAATTAAAATGACTTTCCATGAGTATCGTGCTTACCTACAAGGCATAGGTTCGATGATGAATAGTTATCATGCCCCCTACTAATTTTGAAGGGTGATGATCTACCATTCATTGTGCCGCCTATATGCCATGGGGAGCGGTGATCCCCCAAAAATGGCTATCACATCTTTCAAGGTAGTCTAGGAGCATTTATTGTGCCGCATGTACGCCATGGGGAGCAGTGATCCCCCAAAAATGGCTATCGCATCTGTCAAGGTAGTCTAGGAGTGATGATCCCCAAAAAAATTGAGATCATAAGTTTGATAGTGATTGTCATGCCTCTCTAATAGGCTTAGGAGCGACAGTCCAAGAAATATCTCCCCTTTAATGATTATATCCTCCTCCAACATTTAGCACATGAATCGAGCTCTTCTAGTGCTCAAATCGAATCTCCACACCCAAGTTTAGCAAGATCTTTCCCTCACACACTAGATCTCTCCCAATGGCTCTCTTGAACTCATGCAGATTCGTTCAGTTCACCTTCTCTGATACCTTGTTGCACAATGGAAACATAAACCAAAATAAATCTAATGGAAGAAAATAAGAGACAAAAAAAATCACACAAAAGAACACACTAATTTGTGGTGAAACCCTTTAAAAGGGAAACATCTATGGGGCAATGATAGTTAGTTTTCTTATTGTTCAAGGAATACTTATAACATCCAAACTCATTCTTACAGTCATCTATCACACACATACAATCTACCTCGATGGTCTTACATTAATCTTTTACATATCTCCCATAGTTAGAATTAATGTGCACCTAAACATATTCTATTTTTAGTTGATTTGTTCAACTAAAAACATAAAAATAAGAGCCAAAAAATCTACCCAAATCCGCGGGAAATTGGTTGGCATTGTCTCAACATAACAAAGTTATATTAAATAGATAATTAATAATAGAATAAACAAATAGAACAAACAATGTACAAGAAACATCAAATACACAAAATGGGGGAAAAATATATTTATTTCTCTTAGTCAAAAAATAGTAAATAAGTAGGTTTACACTGCAATACACATTGCACCTCATGGACCTCTCCTTTAAACAAACAGAAGCAATCTTTTTGACGGATATGAAGTTCCAATATCCATGACCACGTTCAAGGTAGAGGAACTGAATTGTAACTGCCCAGATACATTGTTACCATCCAACAATCTCTACATTGACAACGATTTGTGTGATATCTCACCCAACAAATTCGATCATCACATTTTCTACAAGCCAAGAGAATCCAAACACCACAGTGGCTTCTTTAACAATAATGGTTGCATGAGCATACCTAAACATTTTTCTCTAGTATGGACCACTCCACTTCCACTGAATCAACATAACTACAAACTAAATCACTGCAACCATTGTAGGTGATACTTGCGTTCTCAAATACTAAAGCACCCATCTCCATACTATTTACTTGCTTTTTCCATTTATCCACTCACCACCAACTACAGATGAAATATTTTAAAATTCCATCACAAACATTAACCTTCCTATCCTACTTGTATAAGGTACACGAGACATATAACCATTTCCTTCCATACTATAGTGATATAAAATTGAAGAAAAATTATAATGGAAAGCTAAAGGGATATTTGTTGGTATCACAATGTTCATATTGAACCTCATAAGTGTCTTCTCCATAGACTTGTAACAACCACAACTTACCATTTTTTCCATATTTGTATACTTCTATGCCTAAGATTTTTTTTTATGCTACTAAATCCTTCATCTGAAACATCCTGACATGCTAATCTCGACCATGCTTGGTCTTGCAAAAAATATATCAATATATAACACCAAAATAATAAATATACAACTAAAACTTTTGATGTAATCACAATGATAAAAATCACTTCCAGTAAAATTCTGGCTCACCATGAAGGAATCAAACATCTTGTACCATTAACTAGGTAATGTTAGGCCATACAATGATTCCTTGAGTTTGCAAACAAATCTCCATTTTCTATCCTGAACAACATTTAATTATTCCATGTACATATCTTTTTTAGTGATGATTTTATGGGCAGTAGGATCCCATGATATACATTCCTTATCTCCATCCCTATAACCAATAGATATATTAAACTTGTGGAAATTTAAAGACTATAATTATGGAAATAGCTTACAGTTTACCAGTATTTGCAACCTCATCCCTTCCTTGCTCATATAGCCCAATGGTTGATTCCATAAATGAGTATATGCATTTGCTTCCTTAGATAACATCACTACTTCAATTACTTGAGTTATTCCTTTGAGTTTGTAAAGGTTTCCAATCTTTGTAGTCTTCATAACCACCAAAATGTTCTTGAACACTTTCAATGTTCCACCTTTACCTGCAAACCTATAAACTTCAGAATCCAAAACTCCCAAAGGAAATAAATTCTTTTTAAGGTTTGGTACATGTCTAACATCCATCAATGTTCTTACAATACAATGGAACATTTTAATCTTAATTCTCTCAATCCTAACACTTTTACAAGAAATGTCATTTCTCATCAAAACAATAGTGTCATCTATAAATTGATAAGAAAAAAACCAACTTATATGTGAACACATGTGATGGGAAGTAGAAAAGTCTAACAACTATTCTTATTGATATTGTGAAATACTACAAACAGATAAAACATCATCAACCCATACTTGAACTTGATTCAACTAGATTTGTTTCCTTACCAAAGTCTTCCTTGGATTCTTTTCTCTTACATCAATATTTCTTGAGATTGTCTGATTTACCATAGTACCAACATGTTAACTTACTCTTCGTGTCCTTTGACTTGGATCTAGAAGTACGTCCTCATTCCCCTCTTTCTATAGATCGACCTCTAACCAGTAATGCTTCTAGTGTGGAGGTTTCTATATTGGATTTCCTCCTCACCTCCTCAGACAACAAAGCTCCCACAACATAGTCTAACTCAAGGGTGTATGTTGATATAAATCCAATAGAAGTGACTAAATTATCCTAAGACTTGAGAAATAAACACAACAACATCGACGCGTTATCTTCCTCATCGATTTTTACATCCATACTAGTTAACTCATGCAAGAGAGTATTAAATACATTTAAATGATCAACAATTTTTGTACCTTCTTTCATATGTACAATGTACAATTGCCTCTTCAAGTAGATTCAGTTTGTCAAGGATTTCTTCATGTAGAGGCTCTCCATTTCTCTCCATAGTCTTGCTATTTTCTCCTCTCTCGTGATATTGAAGAGGACTTTTTCATCCAAACACAACCGAATCATGTTAAGACCCCTTACTTCGATATCTTCCCATTCATCATTCGACATACCCACTCGATTCTTTCCCTTACCATCCAATGCTTTGTGAAATTCTTGTTGCATCAGCAAATCGTGCATCTTTAGCTTCCATGACTCAAAGTTGTTCTTTCCATTAAATTTCTCCACCTTGAACCTTAAGTTCGTCATTATTTCCATTCTCCATAGACTCCTTGTTAGCTCTTTGAGAAACCCTCATGAGTCATCCTTATCTCTTTGCATGTGGGAACAACCCTCCTCAACACTCTATGTGTGGGTAAGACCCTACTTGGCTCTATGGGTGTAGGTATGACCCTTCTCAGTGTTTGATACCAATTGTTGAACCTTAGACTGCAAAAAAAGGCTTATGGGCTTGCTAACAGAGTTATATTGAGAAGAAAATTAATAATAAAACAAATAGCAAACAACAAACAACATATACATGAAATGGAGGAAAAATATCCTTATTGCTGTCAATAAAAAAAAATGAAGAACCAAGTTTACAATGCAATACACACAACACGTCATAAAATGTCATTTAAACAAACATACGCAATCTTTTTCAGGGAGATGAAGGGCCAATAGCCAGAACCACATCTAAGGTAGAGAAACCAAATTGTAACTGTTCATATGATTTGACACCATCCAACAATATTCAGAATTAAAATACACAACAACATCAGGTCTATATTATGAAGCCTTTTCAGTGTAAGAAATTCTTTGAAAAGTAAGAAATCCATGCGACTGATCGTATGTTATAAATTTCTCAAACATTTCCATAGTATAGGATATTAGTGAAAAACGTACTAGAAGGTGTCATGAACACTTAAAAGAGCCCACGTAAAGAGAAAGTTTATTTTTCCGAACACTTCAGAAGAAAACTTATTATAGAGAAGACGAATTGGTTGTTGAGGATTTACAGAAGAAGGAAAAGTTGTCGAAAGATACCATGAATGTCAGAAACTTGTGCTTCTTATGTTATAGTTCTATTGGTTTTTGGATTTCATGGTTATTTCTTGGAGTGTGGATTGTGTGTATTTGTCCAGACTAGAGACTCAGAAGTAGTCTCGCATACCAATTGAAAACAAAGGCAGTGAGACATTGAATTAGCGCTTGAGCCTCATAACCTCGACACGGGAAAATAACATAGAGTAATGTAGATTAGCTTAGTTTCATCATAAAAGAATTTGATTTATTAACAAAATAAAAAAAATAGCAAATTAGAAAGAAAATTAATTTTAATTTATCTTAATTTTGGAATTATTAATTTCAAAAATAAAAATATCTCTTTTTTTAAAGTCAAATATTTGGAATTGAATAAATTTGATACTTAATACATCCCAATTTAAGAGGAATATAAGATAGCTAGAATAAAAAATTCTAAATTACAATCAACTCTATTCACATTCTACTTTTAATATTTCTATACATTTTATTTTCTTGCATTCTAGAACATTTTATTTCTATTTTATTGTTTTCATTTCACACTATATTTTGATTATTTTTATTCACATTATAAAAATAATATGAAAAGTTGGATTTAAGGACTTGCAAATGGGAAAACTAAGGTCTATTTTGATTCATGGTATACACAAAGCTCTTCAATTTAAGAGTCAATTTAGGATTTTTTAAACCCTGGACTCAAAGCTCCATTGTACCTATTTTTAAAAGTGGGAATAAAAGCAAGCCCTCTAATTATATGACCATTATGATTAGCCCCATTTTAGTCAAGTGATATGAAATTATTATGAAAACAAAGATAAGCATATGGATAGAAATCCATAGAAAACTACCTAAAGGTCACATCAGTTTTAAAGGTTATCATTCAATTGTAGACCACCTTATCATGGTTAGGAAAATTGCAAACGAGTGTCACAATAATAAAACCAATACCTTTTGTTGTTTCATTGACTTTAGGAAATCTTTTGATATTGTGCCTAGGACCAACCTTTGGAATAGGCTAGAAGAGATGAAAGTTCCCTCCAAGCTGAGAGCTACTACGGTACGGTTCTATGAGAACCTTATTGCCAAAGTTTAGGAGCAGTGAGGGCTGTTCATAATAAGTTAATTTCAATATAGGAGTCAAGCAAGCTTGTCCCCTATCCCCTACCATTCTTAGCATTTACATTGAAAAATTGGAAGCTTGTCTAGATGCTACAGGTTTTGATGGAACAATTCTTGTTACTATAGTCATCATCCTTCTTCTCTATGATGATGATATTGTTCTTATGGAAATGAATGCCTATGACCTCACTAAGAAGCTTCACATCCTCAATGACTTTTTCTCCAATACATGAATGACTGTGAATACTAACAAAAGGAAGGTTGTGATAATTAAATCCAAGAAGATCATCTTTGATAATTTCACCTATGAGAAAAATACATTGGAGGAAGTGCCTTCATATTAGGGCCTTCGAATTGATATGAATCACAAGCTTAATTTGAATTATAGCATTGAGAAAATGATAAATGGAGGGTGAAAAGTTTATTATGGGCTTGAAAATATTTGTAAATTAACACACATTTGACTCTGCTATAAGATTCTCTTTGAGAGTTTTTTCACTCTCGTTATATGGATGTGAAGTTTGGATATGCAGGATCTCTCTAGAATCCTATAGAAAGATAGAACATATCGAGAAGAATTTTATAACTTATAATCTCAAAATTAAAGGCAATACATCATATCCTATCCTCCTCATAGAAGCAAGCCTTTACCCCATTGAGAGCAGAACCATGATTAGGTACTTAATCTAAAAGAAAACGTTAAACAACATTGATGACAAGAGACTCCTCATAATTTCTTTAGACTCTAGCCAAAATAAAAAAGAATTTATTCGGAAGAATATTGATGATATTAAAAGCATTATTGAAACTAAATTTAAGGTAAATCCATGGTGTGATAAAGAATTAGAGGATAAAATAACATTAAGATATTATAAGGAGGTGGTTAACTCTAATATTAAAAATAAAAATTATCTCTAGTTTTGAGTAGCTTTAGAAAGAGAATCAATATTGTTAAAATTAGAACTTAAATGCACTTTCTCCTAGAGTGCCCTCTCCCCAATTTAGATCTCAATTTCAAAATATTTGTCATAATACCTACCTTCCTAACCTTCTAAGCCATCAAAGCTATATAGTTATCTTGGAACGATCTTCCTAATGTTTTTTTAGTGTGTGTGTGTGTGTGTATATATATATATATATATATATATATATATATATATATATATATATATATATATATATATATATCTCTNAATTTTGTTATTGCGTGGGCGCTCAAGTTGTCACTTAGTAAAAACAAAAATTACACTCCCTATTATATATATCATATCATTAATTTGAATGATAATACTATGAAAAATGATTTTGTGTATTAATTAATTGAATAAATGATAAGAAAAAATGAACACAATGATAAATGATTTAGAGCAGTTACTTGCATTGGTTTAATGCAAAAATATATGCATTGTTTTAAGTGATGATACAACAAAAAAGATTTAGTATAATCAAGTAGTTGTATTAGTTTTAACAATGATATAACATAAGAAAATAGGGTGCATTGATTTCAATGATAATACTATGAAAAATGTTTATGTGCATTAATTAATTGAATAAATGATACAAAGGAATTTAATCATCTATATTGATTTCAATGGTGAGACACAATAGCTCATCAAGTGAAATGAATATAGTAATTTTTTTGATATATCTTTCAATTTGTATACTTGTGTTTGGGTTGAGCCGATAAGTTTGAGACTTTGGCAAGGATCCTCTCACAAATTTGTTTCAGTGACAATAATATAACACAAAAAAATAGAGTGCATTGACTTCAGTGATAATACTATGAAAAATAATTCACTGCATTAATTAATTGAAGAAATGATAGGAAGGAAATTAATCATCTATATCGATTTCAAGTATAACATACAACTAATCATCAAGTGGTGAAATGAATTGAGAAATAATGTAGTGAAAAAAAATTTCAAAACAAATATTAGAAGGTGAAGTCATGTACTTTGTTTGGTTATCTAAAATTTATCTATTAGTATTTATACAATAAAAAAATTATAATATTAAGACATATAAAATGTGAAAAACTTGCTAGAAAAGCAGAAAAGCAAAAGATGAAAGATTTAGATTGATCACTATGTAAATATTTGTAATTTACTATATTCTTATTATTATTACAATTTTCATCATTCTACATTGTTACTTTTTGTATTGAACATATTCCTCATGTAACTAATTAACTATACTTTTGATTCATACACTCTATATTCTCAACAAAGTGATGTGTAACACCCCAGGTTTCGATCCCCCATATTAAATAATGTATTTTTACATTTTTGAGAGAAGAGAGTGCCCAAACAATTATTAAAAGGCCAGTGTGCCTAAGAAATGTAATGTGTGATCCTTATTAATAATAGATACATTGTGGGCTGATAGATAGACAAGGACTAGAGTTATAGGGGGCTATGATTCCACAAGAGAGGCGTCTTGAGGGGCTAAGTGCTTATTTATTTTATATTACCCATTTTGTGTAATGAAGGGGGAATCAATTATGTGAGATATTGGGGGAAGGATATGAGGTTTTTGATCCCCATGAATTACAAAAACTTTTCCTTGGTCTGTGGAAGGGGTTCTCTGGTTGGATAATTCTCTCATTTGTTTAGTCATTTGATCACTCTCATTCCTGTCCTCATTATGGTGTTGTTGTTGTTCGCCTCACACACTCATTCATCGGTTTTGTTCATTGTTCATCCTCTCTCGTGGAGTTTTCACTCCATTCTTTTCTGTCACCCACTCATTTTTCTCATTTTCGTGTCTTGGATTGGGAAAGGAAGACAGATTGTTGAAGAGAAGCCATGGTATTGTTGGATGTAGAGATTGTTGGTGTAATCCATCCATGATTTGAGATCTGCATGTCTAAGATGCTTTTACTGTGTTCATATTTGATCACAGTTGCAAGTCCTAAGAGTCCCAGCATAGAGATTCTAGACCAGTTGCACTAGATCTCTAGAAGGAGAAGGATTGCTTGAGGGACTATGTGGCAGAGAATGGTGGAGGTCCATTCTCTTTGGTGGTGGAGATTGGGTAGAAGAGAGTTGGGTACTTGGATTGTTGTGAGTGTTGGAGAATCATGTGAGAGTTGGAGTGTTGACTGCTTTGGGAAGCCAAGTAACACTCTAGAACCATCCTTGTGGATTCATAGATCGGGGGTGAAATTGTTGTTGAGACTTGAAACAACATTGTCGACGGTTGTGTGGAACGTCCTTGGTCTGCAGCCAATTGGTGTCTTCTTTGATAAAAGATAAGTTCTCTCTGTTATGGTTTCTTTTTCTTTTGTATTTATTTTTGTTACGTATTAAATGATTATATATGAGATTTTTACTTATAATATGCATGCTTGTTAGTTAATTTTGTGCATGTATTTTATGTTGTGGTGTGAATCTTGATCATTGCATGTATGTATTTCATGTCTTTATTAATTAATTGTTATCATAGTTTTGAAATTAACTAAGAGGTGTGTTCTTGGTGTGGCATGCCCAGCCTATTGGAGGCTAGGTATGTTACAGATTGGTAACAAAAAAGAATTATAGTGGTGTTTCCCAGATTGTGTGGATGGGGACATTACAAATTAGTACTAAAGATTCTAGTTCAAACGTCGGACTATTACGGTCCAGAACAGGTGTGAATCGAGAAGATTCGTTGTAACAGATTTTATATATCTGTGTGCATTTGGGGAAAAATAGTGGAAACATTTGAGTGAAATCCCCCAAATTTATGAACGGATATGAGTTTGAATGATTCCATGATTTTCTAAGAAGTTAATGGATTCGATCTGCGAAGTTATGGAGGTGAATTCAACTTAGAAGGTCGAAAAATTTTAGTTTTAAGGCCATTCTAATGTTGGAAAGTGTTTGGAGAATTGATGGTCGAGATCGTATTCGATCTTGGATCAACGATCCTAATTCGTGCTTGAAAATTTTTAAAATTTTGAATCTTTACAAAGTTTGGCGAAATTACCAAATCGACGGTTGGGATTGATTCAAATATTTGAGAAATGAGGAACATCGATGGTTCGTATTCATTTTGGTTGTTTGGGGAGTTGGAGAAAATAATTAGTCAATATCATCTTGGTCGAGAGATTAACAATGTAGATTCACTTGGGATTTTGTCAAAAATTCAAAGTCTGGAAGTTCACTAGCAAAAATCGTCGATGGGCGATGGTCGTAGATCGACAGTTTTAGGTGAATTTTTGTTTCTAGATAAAGAAAACCTTCGAAGTCTCGAACTAAAGAGTAAATCTGGATTGTTCGTGTTTGGGGACACATGTTCGCAGATCATCCTATTTGGGAATTTGACATTTGGGGGATTTGAGGTGTAGTGTGGAGAAGTCTTTCGAAGTCCTATAGTTTAGGAGTCCTAGAGTCCCAAAGTCTCAAAGCCCTGAAGCCGTGAAGCACCAGAGTGACGTGGCATGATAACATCACCTAGGATGACATAAACCTACTCTAAGAATGCCACATGTGACTTGTCTTTCTACCACTTACAGGCCCTTAGTACCAATTGGAACTTGACACATGTCACCCACTGGTGGGGCCACGTGTCGCTACATTAATTGTTGGACAACCGAGTAAAGGAGATCACCAGATTCGCCATATCAGCGTTCAGAAGGAATGAAGCCTAACGATAGTGGAACCCCCTAAGATCCAAAGGGTAGAGTAAATCCTCATCATTGATCGAGAGAGGACACATGGCAGTAGATCTCGTAGTTTGGAGACTCCTGAAGGCTAGAAGGATGGAGTCCATCTCAACAATTGTTTACAGAGCATACGCGACAGTCGATTCTGTAGTCCAGAGACTTGGCACTCTGGAAGGATTGAGAGTGTGGACAGTACAAAATTATCAAAGCCCAGAGTCTCAGTGCTCCTATTGACCGTTATATCTACATATCTATGGTGGAGATTTAGTTTAATATTCCACGCAATATTAAAGTTCCAAATAATAATCATATTTCAAACTCAAAACATAACTGTATTGAATTTAAATTATGGGTACAGGTCCTGACGTTAACCCATGTGCATATACAATCTCTGCAATGGATTATGACCATCGATCTCAGCCAAGATAAGTGCCTCCCACTAAGCGCTTGTTCATGGAACTTGTTCCTATGAGACCTAGGTCAGAGTAAAAAGGGGGCTAGTGGTCAAATTTTGTTTTGAGGAAGGAAAAGCACTAAGGAGGATTTGGTCATGGTTTTGAGCTGTGGTCACTTGGGAAATGGTTTAAAGGAAGATCCGGTGCATAATTAATTTATGTATCATCCCAGGGATAACATGGAAGTGTGATTTATATTCTTCATGAGCTAAAATGATCTGTGGCATTATTACAAATTTTGTTTATCATATGCTTAATTCTGACAAAATGGTCACTTGCACATTTTGCAGAATTAAGGGATTTAAACATATCATCTCAGAATGTGTATTGAAAAAGTGGAAGAAGGCAAGGGGTCCTCCGACCGTGATAAAGAGGCCGAAGGATAGAATACTATAATTGGAAATGTAGAGAAAAAATCCAATGGACACAAGGGATGAGGGGAGAAAGAAACATTGCTAGAAACCGTGAAGAGCCTAAAAATAGAAGTGCATATCTACAAAGCAAAAAATTAGAGGCTGATGGGAGAGGAAAGTTAGATAAATGGTCGTTGTTTACAAATCTTAAATCAATTGTAAGGTCAAGCCAAGAATGGATCAAATCAATAGGAAGAAGGCATGTGTCATGATAGAAGAGATGATCATGGAAGAGTGGGTTATTCCAGGAGTGCTAGCAAAGCTCATAAACACCACTCACCTCCTTACTCAACAAGAAATTTTTATACATATGAATATTCCTTAAGAAGTCTAGAGGTGTTTCCTGTTAGGCACCAAAGAAGGAGACATGAAGTGGATAGTTTGCAAGGAGATTTGAGGAAGATCAAGCCACAATCCTTTGATGGTGAAAGGGAAAGAGAAGATGATTTTGAAGCATGGTTGCTTGGACTCAGGAGATATTTCCAATTGCACAACTATTCATCAAATCTAGAAGCCAAAATTTCCACCTACCATTTACATGGGAAAGCTGCAATGTGGTGGGATCAATTGAAGAAACTTGAGCATGTTAATGACAATAGGATCACTTGGAACCAATTCAAGAAGTATTTCCATAAAGAGTACCTCTCAGATAATTTCTATGACAAGAAAACGCAGGAGTTCTTTAAACTTAGGCTGGGAAGCATGACCATGGTAGAGTATGAGAAGAAGTTCTTGGGGTTGTTAAAGTATGTTGGATTTATAAATGATGAAAAGGTAAAAATACAAAGGTTTTTGAGTGGACTGTCATCTTTTTATAAAGAAAAGATTCAATATGATGAGCCCAAGACCTTGACTGAGGCCATCAGGAGGGATAAATACCTGTATGAGCAAGGCCAAGGTAGAGAATCCATGTAGAAATCGTGGAAGGATAAGAAGAAGGATAAGTTTGATTAGAGGAGGAAAGGATTCAAACCTCCTTTGAATAGAAATGAGCCTAATAAAAATAATCAAGACCAGTATGTTAAGGGTGAATCCAAGAGAGAAGACTTCTTGGGAAAAAGGGGAATACCACCAATCCAATGTTGGGGATGCAAATAATATCACTTGTATAAGGATTTCCCACACAGAAAGGACAGAGTGAATACTGTGCACAACATCCAAGAGGCTACAAAAGTCAAAGAAATGGGAAGGATTTATGCTACCTTAGATGATTGAAAAGAAAAATACCAATCCAACATGATTGAGGTGGAAGGTAAGATCATAAATCATCATGTTGTTATTTTAATTGATTCACGATCAAGTCATTGTTACATTGATCCTAAGATAGTGGATAGATTACATTTGGAGAAAAGTAAGGTTTGGACATCAAGTTTGGTTTAGCTAGCCACTGGAACCAAAAGGAGAATCCATGATATGGTCAGAGTTTGTTCCATAATTCTTAATTGTGTGAACACTAGTGTTGATCTAAATATCATACCATTGGGGTTTTATGATATTCTAATTGGAATGGATTGGTTGGAAAAGAATCATGATATCCTATATTTTCATAGGAAAACATTTACATGTCTTGATGGAGATGGAAAATAGAGCACTGTGAAAGGTGTACCAAGAGCCATCTCTATAAGGGAGATTTCATCCTTATAGTTGAAGAGATGTTTCAAAAAATGGTGTCAGTTGTATCTAGTGCATGTGGAGGAGACGAAAAAGACAAAGGGGCCAAGACTTGAATATTTTGTGGTACTGCAACAATTCGAGGATGTATTCCAGGAAATACCAGGGTTTCCACCAAAAAGGGAAATATATTTCTCTATTGAATTAGTTCCAATAGTTTGTCTGATGTCAAAAACATCTTACATAATGAGCACAGTAGAGTTAAAAGAATTACAAATGCAGTTGGAGGAATTGTTGAAGAAAGGGCACATATGCCCAAGTGTTTCACCTTGGGGAGCACCAATACTCTTTGTCAAAAAGAAGGATGGAACCTTGAGGTTTTGTATTGACTTTCGACAGTTGAATACGTCTACTATAAAGAACAAGTACCCTCGACCCAGAATTGATGACCTCTTTGATCAATTAAGAGGAGAAAATATATTTTCAAAGATAGACTTGAGATCAGGATACCTTCAGATAAGAATCAAGGAAGAAGACATCCATAAGACAACCTTTAGAGCCAGGTATGGGAATTATGAATTTGTAGTGGTGCCATTTGGAATTACCAATGCACTAGTTGTCTTTATGTGCTTAATGAATGGCATATTCAGAAATTATTTGGATAATTTGGTCATAGTATTTACGGATGACATAATTGTCTATTCTAAGTCTAAGGAGGAGCATTAACATCACCTAATATTGGTATTGCAAGTGTTGAGAGAAAATTAGTTGTATGCCAAGTTGATTAAGTGTTCTTGTTATCAAGCACAAATCCATTACTTGGGGAACATTGTTTTAGAATAGGGTATAGTCGTAGATCCTAAGAAGATTGAAGCCATTAGAGGATGGCCAACACCCAGGAATGTTTTAGAATTCAGATCTTTTATGGGGTTATCTGGTTACTACAAAATATTTATAGCAGGGTTCTCTAAGATTGTTCATCCCATCACTTCTTTGGAAAAGAAGGGAATTAAATTTGAATGGAAAACAAAATGTGAAGAAAATTTTAATTCCCTGAAGGAATTATTTACTAGTGCACCTATTTTGGAGATTGTTGACCCAAATGAGAATTTTGTGGTAGGTATAGATGCATGCATGCAAGGTCTTGGTGGAGTCCTCACTCAAAATGGGCATGTCATTAGTTATGAGTCTCTAAATATTAAGTAACATGAGAGGAATTATGCCACATATGATTTGGATCTTGCTTCCATTGTTCACACATTGAATATGTGGAGGAATTATCTCATGGGAAAGAGATTTGAATTAACAATAGACCACAGTTGTATGAAGTATCTTTTTGAACAACCAACTTTGAATGTTAGGCAAACAAGTTGGCTGGAATTTTTAAGTTAATAAAACTTTGATATCAAGCATATCAAAAGAAAATAAACTAAAGTTTTTGATGCACTTAGTAGAAGAGTGCATCTCATGCATGCTACAACTATCAATATGCATCAGTCGGACTTGAAGAGCATAATTTTAGATGTTGTTGTTATAGATCAACATTACCTACAGGTAAATGAAAGATTATAACAAGGAGATGTACAACAGAAAATGAAAGAGTATGAAATGAAGGAAGACAGATTACTTATGGATAAAAATAGAATTTATGTTCCTAGTTCCAGAGAACTTAGGAATTTGGTATTAAAAGAAATGCACAATGTTCCATATGTTGGACATCTCGGTTACTAGAAAACAATTACAACAGTAAGAATCTAGTTCTTTTGGCTAGGAATGAAAAAGGATGGTGTTGATTACATCGCCAAATGTATGAAGTGTCGGAAAGTGAAGGTCAAGCATAGACACCTAGTGGGTTTGCTACAACCATTACCAATTCCAGAGAAGAAATGGGAAGTGATAACCATTGATTTTATAACTAAATTACTCAAGACAACAAGACAAAACAATTCCATCATGGTAGTGGTTGATAAATTGACAAATGTTGTTCATTTTACTCCTGTAAAAACAACTCATAAAACAACTAATATTCCATAAATTTACATGAAGGAAATTGCTAGGTTCCATGGGATACCTAGAAAAATTATTTCAGATAGAGACACGAAGTTTACTTTGAATTTCTGGAAGGGATTATTTAAGGGATTAGGCATAAATCTGAAATTTAGCACAACATACCATCCATAGTCAGATGGGAAGACGGAAAGGGATCAATCGAGTAATTGAATACATGTTGAGAATGTATGTGATGGATACGCCATCTAAGTGGGAAGATTACTTTCACTTGGTTGAGTTTGACTATAATAATGGGTATCAAGATTCATTGAAAATGAGCCTATTTGAAGCTTTGTATGGTAGAAAATGCAGTAGTCCAGTAAGTTGGGACAACCCAATAGATATAGTGGTACTTGGGTAAGAGTTGCTCAAGGAAATGGAAGATCAGATGGTTAAGATTAAGAAGAATTTAAAAGAAGCTCGTGATAGACAGAAATTTTATGCAGATAAGAATAGGACAGCAAGAGAATTTAAAGTGGGGGAGCATGTTCTTTTGAAAGTAAAGCCCAAGAAGAGCTCTTTGAAGTTGGGTAGTTGTACAAAGCTAGCAACCAAATTCTGTGGTCCATTTGACTCGATATTGCATAGAATAGGACTAGTTGCATACATGTTTGATTTGCATGTTTCCATGAATGTGCATAATGTATTTCATGTCTCTTTGCTAAATAAATATGTACATGATCCTAACCATGTTATTGATTGGCATCTTCTTTAGGTAGAGATAGAGGGAGACTTGCAGGTCCAACCAGTGCGAATACTGGACAAAAAATTCAAAATGCTTCAAAATCGAGTTATAGAGCTAGTAAAAGTTCAGTGAACCTTATACAGTCTTGAAGATGCTACCTGGGAGCATGAAGATACCATGCGGGTAGAGTACCCACACCATTTTGAATAAATTTTGGAATTTTGATTCTTGTTTTGTATATGCACTGAGGACAGTGCCAAAATAAGGAAGAGGGGATGTAACACCTTGGGTTTTGAGCCCCCATATTAAATAATGTATTGTTACATTGTTGAGAGGCCAGAGTACCCAAACAATTATTAAAAGGCCAGTGTGCCTAATAAATGTAATGTTTGATCATTATTAATAATAAATACATCGATGGATGCTAGACAGACAACGACTAGACTTATAGGGGGTTATGATTCCACAATAGAGGGGGCTTGAGGGGATAAGTGCTTATTTATTTTATATTACTCATTTTTTGTAATGGCGGGGGGATAAATTACGTGAGCTCTTGGGGGAAGGCCAAGAGGTTCTCGAACCCCACGAATTACAAAAACCTCTCCCTGGTCTGTGGAAGGGGTTCTTTGGTTGGCTAATTCTCTCATTCATTTGGTCATTCACCCACTCTCATTCTTGTCCCCATTCTGGTGTTTTTGTTGGTCTCCTCATGCACTCATTCACCCATTTTTTTCACCGTTCATCCTCTCTTGTGGAGTCTTCACTCCATTCTTTTATGTCACCCAATCATCTTTCCTCATTTTCATGTCTTGGCTTGGGAAAGGAAGATGAATTCTGAAGAGAAACCATGGTATTGTTGGCTTTAGAGATTGTTGGTGTAATCCATCCATGATTTGAGGCCTACATGTCTAAGATGTTTGGCCTATGTTCATCTTTAATCACAGCTGGGAGTCTTGGGAGTCTCAGCATGGAGATTATGTACAAGTTGTACTGGATCCCTGGAAGGAGAAGGAATGCCCGAGGGACTACATAGCAGAGAATGGTGGAGGTCCATTCTCTTGGGTGGCGTAGGCTCGGTAGAATAGTGATAGGTACTTGGATTGTTGTGAGTGTTGCATAAGCCTATGAAAGCTTGAGTGTTGATTGGTTTGGGAAGCCAAGTAACACTCTAGAACCGTCCTTGTGGATTCATAGCTCTAGCTCAAGGGTGGCATTGTTGTTGAGACTTGGAACAAAAGTGTCTATAGTTGGGTGGAACATCATTGGTATGTAGCCATTTGGTGTCTTCTTTTATAAAAGATAAGTGCTCTATGTTATGGTTTCTTTTGCTTGTGTATTTATTTTCGCGGTGTATTAAATGATTATATCTGAGATTTGCACTTATAATATGCATGCTTTCTAGTTAATGTTGTGCATGGTATATTGTGCATGTATTTTCTGTTGTGGTATGAATCTTGATCATTGCATGTATGCATTTCATGCTTCTTTATTAATTAATTGCTATCACAGTTTCAAAATCAGCTAAGAGGTGCATTCTTGGTGTGTCATGCCCGGCCTATTGGAGGCTGGGTATGTTACAGATTGGTAACAGAGCAAAATTGTAGTGGTGTTTCCCGGCTTCGGTGGCTGGGGACGTTACATGATGTAACCGAATAAATTTCTAATGATGAGATTAATCTTCCACATATAGATAAACATATTGTTGTTGATCTACAAATTTTGTGTGACCTCCCACGACTAAAACCAACATAGATCCATCCTAATCTCGGATCTATCAAGCGTCGAGAAAGATTGAATCTCTCAAGGTACAAACCTTTAAAATTTCCTCAAGTTTTGTACTCTAAAAAAGGTTTGTACCTGACCGAGAGATTTGATCCCTCTCAATACTTAATAAATCCAAATAAATCCAAGGTTAAGTTGTATCTATACTAAATCTATTTTTTTCAACAATTCTATTTATATTCTATTTTTTATTCTTTGTTCAAATTTTATTAATATATATATAATATATCTAGCGTCCACCTTTGTACATTTTATTCTTGTGCAACGCACTCCTACAACATAAGTACAATGAACATCTAACAATTATGTTCATTTACTCACTCAAAGAAACACTAATCTCAACAATCAACAAGGATATGATGTCTATGGTTTTTCTACTCATATAATAGTGAAACATAGAAATGGTTATTAGTAAATCTACCATAATTATAAAAACATCCTCCCTACATTTACAATAATGATTAAAACAATGCCCATCACTGCACAAGACAATGCTTATCACTGCATAAGACAATAATTATGCATCTGATCATAATTACTACAACATGTTCGAGACTTCATCCCGCTCTCGTATTATATGAATTTATAAAATTGAAAAAATGCTTTACAAATAACAATAATCCTGAAAACAATTTATGATAATGATGGTAGGGAGAGTTGGAATTCGAAAAAACATTCCACTTCTAGCAATGATAATTTAATATTATAACCTAAGTTATTTAACAATTTTACAAACTACTGAAAATATAAATTATATTTCACCTGAACATTTTACCGATCCAATTCCAACACTTAATAATAGTACCTATTATAACAATATATCTAAGAATACTTATTATAGCATGTTGAAAATTATTT
Organism: Picea mariana; assembly: GCA_032191745.1. NCBI lineage: Eukaryota > Viridiplantae > Streptophyta > Pinopsida > Pinales > Pinaceae > Picea > Picea mariana. Next base: position 57,682 of record JASDQU010010876.1, on the reverse strand, counting down.
ATAAAAATTCTAAGCATAGTTACAATGATAATAATGATAATAAACACAATGCATAATAATCTTACATGGTTCTTTATTAAAACTTTAACTATATTTATAATGGTAATACAAACAATGCATTCATTAATTTATGCAATCCAAAATGTAAATTAAACTATGTAAAATTACAATTTTATCAACTGTTTTATTTCATAACTTGATTCCAATGATAACTTATACTTGTACTTTGCTTATCTTTTCAATCATTTTTAATTGATATTTAGCTTTCTAAAAAAGATTGACCCGTTATGAAACCTTTTTAATTCATGGCCAAAAAAACATTATGACGCATTAACTTCACTCTAATCATTTATTTATATAAAACTACCTCTTTATTTCATTGCCAAAATCTTGAGCAAGCTATTAATTTCACTCTGATCATTGTATTTATAAAAAGTACTCTATCTTCTCGTTGAAGAAAATTTACTTGTGACATCCCTTGCTTGATAGGATGCATGATAACCTCTTCCTTGCCATATTTAAATATTATGGGAAAAATAAATACATTAGATATGTGTGAATCTTAACCAATGCAGGGATTGGATTGAAGACCTTAGGCCTAAGGGGGCATGACTCCTTTTTTATATCTCTTTGATGGAGTATATCACTATTGTATGACTACTTTGAAGACTACATGGGAACTATTTTTGGTGTTAGATGTTTTCTTTATGTATATTGCAACAAAGATCTACATTGTATTTTCTCGTGGCTATGATATCTTTTATGAAATAGATCCATTATTTTTTTGTGTGTGGTGATTACTTTGCATATCATTTCATTGATTTGTAGTGTATTGTGTTGGTGGCCATGATTTCTTCTATATCTAATAATGGGTATGCCTACCTCGAAAATGATATGTGAGTGTGTTGATAATTGTTGCAAGTACTCACCAGTTCCCTATTCTATAATCTCCTTCCTTATGCCACTACTATGTATTATTAGTAATGCATTTATGCCATTAGTTCCTCTTCTTAATTCACACATTAGGGGGAATATAATATATCTCAATTTGTCACCCTAGGCCTCATCATGGACCTATCAATGTTATCTTGCTAGAAAATACTTGTCACTACTAAAAAATATTTGATTTTGTGCACACTCGTACCTTGCCTTCTTTCAAGACGCAAATGATCATTTATTGTCTTCTTGCAACATGTGACTCATTTCTTGTTTCCCTTGTGCAACATGTGACTTCCTTTTTAACCTTATAGAAATGAGGGATTTCAAGGAGATCAGATTGAGATAGGCTAGCCATGATGAATTACAAGATATAGAACTTGTTCCTAACATGTTGTTCATTAAGTTCCAAGATTTGAACCTATCTATAAAACCTCATCTAACACTCTATAAAAAAAGGAAAAACCAAGAGGTAGAGGATCTCTATTCATGACATACTTATGCTGCCAGAATAACTAGGGAGAGACATTCATGTTTCTTTAGATCTCATCATTGAGAAAGCTAAATAAGTAAGTCTCAAAGATCTTAGAGTTGGAGGACTACTTCAACAAGTCTAAAGGTATCTCCACTTGATGTATCTTTTCTTTAATTTATAGAGATATATGGTTTCCCCCCTCCAATTTGGTATGATCTATGTTTGTTGCATATATTACATTGGTAAATATATCTTTTCTTGAGAAAGGTACATTATATTTGATACATAATTTCCATTGCCTCTTTATGGTAAAAGGATTTTGAAAAGGGTTTGGTTATTGTCTTGTGTGCAAGTGATAAGTTGTAGAAATCGGGAATCAAATCAGGAAGTTGTATCACCACATGAAGCTATAAGACAACCATTAGGAAAAAGAGTGTTTTTCCCTCTTATGTTTTTGCATAACTAGAGTGTTTGTAGTTCAGAGATAGAGGAAATCCTTATTAATCTATCCATAGTATGTCACTGATATTGGGAAGATCAGTGAGAAATTTCACCTATCCATAGGGGATATAACTCTACAATAGGAATTCACTTGGCCGATGTTTTACTTAAAAACCTATCCAAAAATTAGATCTCATGGGTTGAGCTCAAAGGAAATTTCATGTGGCTAATGTTGATAAGATTATTATGGGCAACACCCAAGGTCTAATCCATAATACTTGATGTTAAATTAAGGCTTTCCATCACTCTCACATGTTGGCAAGTCTAGAAATTGGATATGACCATAAAATTCTTTACATACAAGTTGAACATCGGATGCAAGTGGCTCTCCTACAAGCCTTTACTTGAAGGATTTTTGGGAGGCTCAAATCTAGCAAAAGACATAGTTATTTTACTTAATCATCGTAACAGATCCTTTTATTAAACCAAAAAAATCATTTTCCCTTGGAACATCATATTTAGAGGCCTCCCTAAGGATAAAAGGATTACATACCTGGGAGTACAAAACCTTTTTTTTTTCACAACGTTGGCATGTAGAAACCTTGTTGGAACTATTTTAGTCCATCTTCCTTGCTAGGTATTTCTTGTCTTAAGTAGAGTGAATGTGCCAAAAATATTTGTTTACCTTCCCTTATTTGCAGGATTTCTTACTAGGTAATCCCCTACCCTAGTCCATAGAATTTTCAGCCACTTGGATATTCTAAATTGATTCCCTCTTTTGGATCTAGAGAAAAAGAGTTGATTCTTTTTAAGTGGTATTCTATAATTTTATTGGTACAGTGCAAGATTAGTGTGTGCCATCTTACTAATGTAGATCACTTTGTGGACTAGCAATGGAGAACCTCCATTTATTGTCATGATGAATGGAGCACCTTGGCTTGCAAGTCCCTCCTTCTAATCCTAGCTCCATTAGCTTGAACCACAACAAGTCTTGCCAAGGATTTGAATCATAGGTTCCAAAATGACGAGAGCATGCACTCGATTAGTTTATTGGAACTTTGTGTGCCGAAAAATATTTTTGATCTTTGAAGATTACTATATCTAAGGATCCCAAGCCCCTAAAGCGACCTACTGATGTGTATCAATTCATGCTTCTTATTGATGTTGATTCTCTAACAAATTGTTGTTCTAAGGCCCCAAATGACCATGAAAAGCCTCCCCTTGGTGCTATTTTGGCCAAGGTTTAGTTGTATGCATTACATATAGGCCTTATATGTTTTATTTCTCTTTATAACTATGATTGAGACTACATGTTTAGGGGTGTTTTGGCATATGCCAACCTTGATTTTTAAATTTTGGACCTTTTAATGGAGGATACAATTGTATGCCACCATTTTTCTATTTAACAATGTACAATTTTTTTTTTCAATTATAAAATTTAAAGGAATATTTAATTAAAAAATGTTCAAATATAGAAATAGTAGAAAAAAAGGGTGGAAAGTAGTGTTTCAATACATGAAATGGAACTATTACTACAATAGTGGGAATGATTGAAACCATGAAACAAGAATAAAGAGATGAGAATAAAGGACTCATGGCATTGCATTCCCAAGGGAGTATTGTACCTACAAATCCTCAATGATGGATTAAGATATCTCCACACTGTACTAAAAAATAGGAATATGTTTAATTTTTAATAGATTGAATGATTATGAGAAAGGGTGAAGACACCTATAAACAAGAGGGACTAAAACCATCACTTGGATCCCAGGTTGATAGTATGGGGTGATTCGGGTACTATTTAATTAATTAATCTTAAAGATGCTAATTATTTATATCAGACATTGTTGAACATTATAAATTTGAATTTTTGTGTTAGTTAGGGTAGGTAGGAAATTCTGCCTAACTAATTTTATCATATGAACTTTAGTTGTTTATTTTAAGTTTTTATTGTCGTATACATTGATTCGTGCATTAAATAAGTGCTAGTGGCATCCTTTAAATTTTTTCAATTTTGTTAAAAAAGTTAGAGATAGCAATGCACAAAGAAAAAGTAAGGATGATCTAGTGGTCATGATGATAATTTTGCAAGTACAATCTTGAAAATATAGAACAATTGAATTTGAAAGCATATTTTCTTGTTGTAGTTGGAGTAGAAACATTTATTAAAATAAAAATTCACAATGAATAATTCAATAAAAATGATTTGGAGGTTTCAATGCACCCCATGCAGATAATGATATTTGGTTTGGATTGTATATGGTATGAAATGAAAGCAAAGAATATGAATGGAAACATAAATAGAGAAATATTGTAGAGAGCAAAGTAATACAATGACACCCAAATTCTATCAATGAATGAAATAGGAAAACACTTTAAAATGTAATGAAATACAAAATAGCTAGAATGGTGGTAGCTTATCTTTGGAGAGAGAGGTGTCAGCCACACTCATTCACAATAATACATTACAAGAGACTGAAATGGCCTTTTAACATAAATTATTAAACCCTAAGAGGAAAAAACATTTAGTAACCTATAGAGATGGCCTCCAAAAGTAACAATGGCACTAAAAGGAATAGACTCATAAACATCATTTTGTTTCCACATATAGGGTTGCCCTAAAATAACATCACAAAATTAAAGATGGGGAACATTACATAGTGATTCATATTTGAAGAGCTTCATTCCATAGGACATGTGTCACTACAGGATCACAAATAGGTCTCATCTCTCGCTCAACCAACCAATCGTGTATGGTTGGGGGTGTGGTGTTTTAAGAAACATCAATCTCTTCATGAACTAAGTCGAGATCAGATTATTTTGGCTACCACTATAAAAAAATAAATTTAGTGGATTCCCCTTCACTCACATCTATGAATGGAAGAGGTGCATCCCCTCCTTGGGTTCCTCTGATTCTTCTCATTGGATCTTTGAAATTGCAATGGCATGACTAGTTTTTTCATCAATGATGCTCTTTCCCCTGTCCTTATTTGAATCAAATTCTAATCTGGAGTCTAGTTATTTTTCTTTCAACTTGGAAAATAAATATTTTTTAAAGAGACATTCATCATTGTTGTGCCAAGGGATTTTGTAGAACTCACACCACATTCTAGTGCCCTTTTTTGACTTCCCATTACCCATTTTTACCTGTGTCTTGGACTGGTTATCTTGAGGTTGGATGGCCTTGATTTGTCCTTTTTTGAGTAAGTTGGGGCCACCTTTACCATTCTTCTATTGAAGTGGATTTTCAAACCCAAACTCATGTTTATTCTTCTACTTCAGTTTATTGTTAATTTTGACAACATATCAATAAGCGGCTCCCATCAAGGATATGTCCAAGAAATCCATCTCTTCTTGGATATACCTGTGAAGGCCATTTTGGTACTTCAAAACCAGGTGCCTCTTGGAGTCCATCATACCCATATTTAAGTGAAAGGTATAGAAGATATTGGTGTACTCTAGCATTGTCTAGTCTCTCTACCATTGTACAATGGTCCATCTCATGTATCAGTCATCATAGTTTCCAACATGATAGAATTCCTCCTTTAGGGAATCAATGAAGGTTAACCAAGTTGGTTTTGTCCTAGCCATATTTAATGCAAGGAAGGGATTAAAGGAGTGTGAAGGTGATCATTTCATTTTCAAAAAGTTTTTTAATAAAGTAATAACCCACTAATAGATTTAAACATTTCTCCAAATCTTGTGCATCTATATGGCCTTGAAATAAATTGATATCAAACTTAACTTGTCCCTTTAAGTATGTCTCACCTCTAAAATATATTCTTCTTCAATATTACCTGGATTCCTCTTGTATTCATCGAAGTATCTGGGTTAAAGTTCCCATCATCTCATTCATTTTTCACGCGAGGGATTCCTTGATGAACAACTTGAAAGTATATCCTACTTTGTCTCCTCTATTTTCCTTTTCAATAGGAGGCCACTTGGATCGAGGAAAGAGGTCTTCCCTGAGTGATATTATCTGAAGAAAAAAATGTCTGCACCCTGATCTCATCAGTGACATGCACTAACAAACAACAAAGAGAAGATTGCTTCGATACCATTCATATAGATTGTATAGAGAATTAATTGAAAGGAAAGAATATGAATGGAAACACACACATAGAAATGTTTCAAAGAAAAATGTTATACATTGAAGCCCAAATTTTGTTAATGAATTAAACATGAAAATATTGTAAAATGCAAAGTAATACAAACTAGCTAGAATGGTGGTAGGTTATGTCTAAATACAAAAGTGTTGGCTATGCTCATTCACAAGAAGACATCACAATAGTCCAAAAAGATATCCTTTTAACATAAATTACTAAATCCTAAGAGAAAAAAAACCTTAAAGTTCCAAAACCCTAACTCTAGGAGATGAAGCACCAAAAGAATTACTAGCCTCGAGGTGGGTAGATGATATTGCAACTTCTCAGGGGTGCAAATTTCACATACAATCTCTATCTAGGGTGCAAAATAACTCGCCAGGAATATCTAACTAGGACATTAAATTTTTGGAAGGCTGGGGATGGCCATGGCCATGCCAGGCCCCTGAATGGTGAAAAAGAATCATTTAAGACCTCAAAGCAATCCCAAAAGTTTGAGACTTGAAAATATGTAGATAAAAAAACTGTCAAGAAGGAGAAATGTGTTGAATCAATGGAAGATATTGGTGGACATTGATGTCCACCTAAACCATATACAGTTAAGTTGTTACGTGGAAAGTAGTACTGCATTAAAAAAATCTATATACAAATTTGATCTTCCATATACCTAGGTGTTGTCACCTTAAGGGTTTGAAGGCTACGTAATGTGCCACAATTAAACACTACATTTGTGCTCAAGAATATGCATTGTACAATGCAAAGTCTTAGTATCTACACCATTCAAGGATTTACTACATGCACAAATCCATTTTGTACTACATGTAAGAACTTAAAGAGATCGCACGTATTTTGTGTTATCACATGATTTGTACTTATCTAGAGCCCTCCAAAATATCCCCAAACCTTGAGTAACTATAGAAGAAAATACCACTGTCACCTATGTAGAATATTCCCTCATTTTAGTAATGGAATAGGTCCAACAAAATGGACAATTCCCTAGTGACCTCAAGGGATCAAATAACAAGAATGAACCAAGCCTGCAACCCCCTATCTTGGTCACATATTAGTCATGTCTAGGTTTATGATAGGGATGAAGGATAATGATATAATTGTTGTACCTCTATGAGACAAAACACAACATGCATCATATATAGACAATTATCAAGTTATAGAATGAAAAAATATCCCTTTAGACGTTAGACAAGTAAAAATTGCTATGGTAGTTGCAAATTACACTAGTAAACTAGTCTTATAACAACAATAACTATTTTGCAACAACAACAAGAATAAGTGCTAAGAAATGTCGCAATTTAGCTTGAAAAGTAAGCATTCATCAAGCATAAAATTATTCAGTTGCTAGAAGTAATTTCTAAACAAGTTAGGCCACTTATAAATAGGTGTATGCAACAATTTAATGTAGTTTTCAATGGTTGTATAAACTTTTATAACAAAAACAACAAATATTGTGAGTTTGTGATAGTCATAGTTTTAAATGTTAGTAGGATCATTGAGAGAATGATAAAAGTGGTTTCAACAACTAATTTCACGGCAATAATACTCTTAGGTCAATGTCATTATCCTCTAGGGATTATGGAGTTTGAAATGCATTATCTTGAAGATTGATCTAGGGGAAACAAAAGAGGTAGAGTCTAAACCCCAAGGTGCAAGCACATTTGGGCCTTATGCTTGAGAATTTAAGAAATAATATACTTAGAATGAAAGCACATTTGGGCCCTAAGTGTCAGTCTTCCCTTATTCTAGCTTCACTTGGCTCAAGGGTCAAAGCCTATGGTTAAAACCCTAAATTGAAAGAACTTTTGGAACTTAGGATTTTAACCCTATCAAGTATGCTTCATAAACTTGGACAAATAAAACTTTGTGATGCGAAGAAGCACTTATGTCCCCCCATTAGGGTTTCAAAAAGACAACAATACTTGCAACAAGATAGTAATTTAACCATTAACATCAATAGGACAAGATAAAGTTGTAGAAAATTACTTACTTCATTCAAGTATTAAGAGAATTAAAACACTAATTGGATAAATTATCCATCCAAAAGTGAAACACATCCACAAAAATCCTCCTCCAAGACTATCACATGAGAGAAAATATCCCAAGAGGGTTCAAATAGTGAAAATTTTAGAAGTTCTCCTCTCCCAAACAGTGAGGAATTTGATGATCCAAAATAAAAATGACACTAGAATTCATATATGAGTCTAGGCCTAGCATTTTTTCCACATAAAATAACATAACTTTATTTTAAGTGGGGCTAACCCCTCACTAAAACTTTACAAAATGAAAAAATAAAAAAATTGTGATGTCAAGCTTTCCTGGGCTAGGAGGAGGCCTCCAAAGGCCAAATAGAACCAATCCAAGGTGAAGTGATGGAAAATGTTGTATCTCCTCACCCTAGATCATGGAAATCATCACTAGTACCCCATGTTGGACAATTGGTTTAGATTGATGGACATATGGTTTGGATAGTTGGTTTTCATTCATTTCAACCCTTTGAGAGTGACCATGGATAGTGATGTCAACCCTTAGAGATTTATTTAAAACCTTGGAGAGTTCAAGTGATGTGGACAAGATCATTGGATAGTTTATTATAATTTATATGGTCGAGAGTAATGGTGAGTTGTGTCGAAGACAATTGAAAGATTTCAGTAGCAAATTCTGGTAGCAATGTTGAATGAGGAATATGGACTTTAAGGATTGAGTAAATGAAGGTAATACACCCATATATTGATAATACACGTCGTTTCATTTCTGGTGATATGTGGAAAGTCACATAGTTCCTTGCGGTTAGGAATATATGGTCTTGCGAAGTTGGAAGCCCCAAAGAGTTGTCAAGAAACCCCTAGTTTTTACAAGTTGGTTAATAAAGGGGTAAATTGTTGTAACAAGAAAACCCTAGAAGCTCTAAAGTAAGGAGGTGAGTTGCCTATCAACTGTATAAATAAACCTCATGCAGTCATTCATTAGTACATTCACATTCTCTTATATTGAACATCTATCTAGCGAATTGTTATGGTTTAATGAATGGTTTAGTGATTGTTATGGTCTAGTAATTTGGTAATGGTTTATCTTTCTATTGACAAGTCTACTAGTGAATTTGAGGATGAATCTGATGTATCAAGTTTGAGGCAGTGAAAATTATGAAGGGATGAAAGTTTCGGAGTTGCAAAACTTGAAAAACCCTAGTTTCTGAGGCGTACGCGGGCTGACAGTATAATAGGTAGCATATATACACGGGATAAAAATATAACAAGTATAGTACGTATGCGGGTTGTACATGAAGAGGTAGTGTACATTTGAAAAATTCATGAAAAAATGAGTGGATGTTAGTACCAGGTCCATGAAGTCTGAAGCAAGTTCCCAGGTCAACATTCTACAAGTTCTCATGAGTAAAGGTATGGCATTTATGTATTTGTTTGAGGCTTGAATCTTGGATGATATGGCACATGCTTAAGGTATATATTGGAGGACCTTGATGGTACATGGTTGAGGTAAGATTGTTATATTCTTGAGACACACTCTTGGTACTTAGTATATGGTTGTTATGGTTCATTGTTATAGGCATATATTTGTGGTATTGGCAGATACTTGAGGCTTTTCATATTGTATTATGAGACTACATCTTTGTGATATTTAGCAGCATGCTTGAGGCATATGACTAGAGAAATTTCATGGTATATGGTACATGTTGGGTGAGATACATTGTTGGTACACTTCTTGGTTTATTGGTACAAGGTGTATGGTTGTTGTGTTAGTGGTCTACCATTGGTATTGATACACTATTGAAATAAACACTTGGCATATGGTAGTACATGCATAGAAGACATCTCTTAGTGGTGATGGTACTTGGTTGAGATACACTCTTGGTATTACTTGTTCAACATATCTTATGGTACATTGAATAGTACATGTTTGATGCTTGATATGGTATATGAGATACATTTCATGGTTGGAAGATGGTATGGTATAAGGTACATGTATTGATGGTACATGGTTGATGGAATAGGTTGATGTATGGTATGATTTTGGTACATGATTGATGCACTTGTTATTATATATGATTGATGCACTTGTTTTGGTACATAGTTTATGCACTTATTATGGTACATGGTTGATCCACTTGATGGTATAAGTTGTGGTACAGTTTGATGCATGGTAAAGGTTCTTACATGGTTGAGACACATATCTTGTGATGGTATGTGATGGTGTTGGATCATGCTTGGTTGAGGCATGTGTTTGTTGGAAATCTAGTTGAGACACGTCTTTGGTATATGATCAATGCGAGAGGATCTGGTTGAGTATTAGTGACAATGGAAGTTACAATGACAGTATCAGTGACAGTGGCAGTGACAGTGACAGTAACAGTGGAAGTGACAGAGACAGAGACAGAGACAGTGACAAAGTTGTGAAATATTTTTTGATAGTGGCAGAGTCTATGACAATTTCTCTACATTTATATTTCAAGGCGGCATGATGGGGAAAGGAAAGGGGGTTGTAGCCTCCTTCCCGCTAGAGCCATAGATTCAAGGAGTTGGATCTTCCTTTAGGTTGGAGCCTGAGAACTAGGTGGTTGTAGCCACCTTCCAATTGGAACCAGAGAACCTAGAGGGTTGTATCCTCCTTCTGGTTGAAGCCAAAGATTCAGGGAGTTGGAATTTCATTCAAGTTGAAGCCTAAGAAAAAGGTGGTTGTATCCACCATTAGATTGTAGACGGAGAACCTAGGGGGTTGTATCCTCCTTCTGGTTGGAGATAGAGAATTAGGGAGTTGTAGCTTCCTTCAGGTTGTATCCTGAGAATAGGGGGTTGGAGCCTCCTTCCATTCTTATCTGGAGAATTGGGAAGTTGGTGCTTCCTATGAATGAATTATTGATATATATAAGAAAACATTATGTGGTTTTCTCCCAATTGGGTTTCCACACAAATACTAGTGTATTGTGTTCATGATGCGATGTTGATGTGATGTTTCTTATGTTTACATTATTATGATATATTTATTGGATGGACTCATAGATGATACATTAATGATATACTGCTAAACATTATTAGTAAATATAAAGAATATATATTGTGGTTAAAAGTGGAATAATTACTCATTACTGATTCACCCCTCTCTCAGTAATCTAAAACTCCAACTATCCATCAAACCCTAGCACCATCAAACCCTAGCACCATCAAACCCTAAAATATGACATCATTATCAAATCACGTCCAACGTCAAGGATCCAGGGTGTTGCATCCAGGTTGAAGGGAGTTGCATATTATCTTTGCATGGTGTATGGCTATCTACTACTACAACACCCTGATCCAATGAATAATTATCCTTGAGGTACTCTTCCCAGCCTGTGTGCTTTCAGCTCATATGTGTGTCATCATGACAAAATATGCTCAAACCAATCCCATCTATCCATCATCTAACATTCCAAGGATGTTAGAGATAATGTGTCAAGGTAGTAATTCACTGGATAAAACACTGCTCTACATCACACATGCCAAATTTCTGCAATAATGGAGCAATGTCCTAGGTACAAGCCCGAGACGTCCCTCAAATAACCATGTCAGGGCCATCCAAAACAACGAAAAGTATAAGACAAGGAAATGTTCACAAAAAATATTAGTCCTTAAATCATGCAAAGTAAGATGTTACTTAATATATAATCCATGTAAAAAAATCACATCAATATCCCCTTCAAGCATCACACCAACCAAAGACCTTATGTGTATTAGAAAGTTTAAATATGAGAGGTCCTTCATCCGGCCCTATTAAGTGTGCTAATCTAGATAGGAAATAAAATACCTAGTTATAGGGATAGGTCCTAAGGGAAGAAAGAAATAAATAAACCCTTCAAGAGTAAGTGTGATAGTGATATGAATTGGGGCTCACTTCATGACTTATGTTGTCATTAAATCCATTTCTATTAGTCCCTCTGTAGAGGGATCACTTCCTACTTGAGACACCCTTCCCTCGATAAGTTTTACATTTCAAACCCCTTAATTTCATTTTGATACCCAATTATTATTTGCAAGTCCCCTTTACAGGTTTCAAGCTTTATTCCTTCAATTTTATTGGGCTATAGTCCTTTATGATTGTTCATTCATTCACATCAGGACATGATAAATTACCATTAGAGGGGGTAGATCTCAAGATGGCCTATGGATTTTATGGTGGCATTTATTGTTTATAACACAACATATATATGGAGCAGTTGTATCAATCTATGATCCTTCATCCCCTTCATCTCATGAGATAATGAACCGTGAACCGTTACTGGAGTTCAGTAAACTATAAGAGGATCCAATATGGAAAGTGTTAAGTATGGTGGGGAACATAACATTACCCTTGTGAGGACCCCCTAGTAGTACCCCGTTTCCTTGGGAGATGACAATATGGGACTAAGGCAGAGAAGATGACCACCAAGGTGAAATGATACAACAAACATGACTTCCCAAGCCAATGATCCATTATCCAACTTGGACAAAAGATCCTCATCCACATGCCCATAAAATTAATCACAACACTTTGCATGAAAGAAGGACTAACATACCTCATGGTGACATTATCTTACCATCTCCCATATACTAGGTTGCTTGGATGTGATGACCTTGGTTGATATTTAGTTGTAGAGAATAATGAGGGGGGTTGTTTGGATGCCATATATAGACATGATGATAATCATCATGGTAAGGATCATTGTCTCCATTGTGGTCCACGACACAATATATCCTCTAGTAATAAGTTGAATCTGCAAAGATATTCAGGAATCATTGTAATTGTTCTTGGAACAACCCAACTGGTCATGGTCAAGGTTGTGGATCATCTAGAAAGTTTTTTATGATTTCCATAATCCTTTGAAGACACGGGGGGATGCATGTGGATATGTAATGATTAGGTTTGTATTCACTATAACTTATCAAGTAGTAGAATAATATGTAAGTTGTAGAGGATTTATAGCTATAGTTTTGGTTTATATCAGTTCAGATGTTCATAGATAATGTGTGTGAATATGGGAGAGAAAGTATATTTGATCACATGGATCATCTCTATTTTGACTATTAATTCATATTGAGCAAGCTTTGGCCTTTGTTAATGGAAATGTATTTGAATTCCTTTGAGTTTAATAAATAAAGTTTGAAGCACATTTATCTCTTCATTTGATGAGTTATGGTTTGAATGTATGCATGTTTTGTATTATTTTGTGAAATAATCTTGTGGTAGTTAAAAATGATGGATTGACCAGTTCACAAAGGTTTCTAGTATGTTTAATTCCATCACACCCTACACAAGATCAATGGTCTTTGTGATTCTCATGGCATCTCAGGTGAGACATTATTCAGTCCTTGAAGAATGAATATGTCAACGCTTATGGGGTTTTGTTGGTAAAACCTATCAAACCATGGGTTTTAAACCCCCCAATCCACCCAACAAATGGTTATGTTGTTGAGGCTTGAAGGTTTTTTACTACATGTTGAAGGATGAAAATGAGGTAGAAAGCTTATAGGGAGAAGATACAAGACTTTCTATCTTAGAAGGAGGGCAATTTCATGGGGAGAGAGGCAAAGAGCCTGCATATCAACCTAAAACATCATAAACAAAGGTACATATATATAGATTTACATGAAATTTTCTTTCCTGGTTTTCCTTGTTTATTTCATGATTGGATAAGAAGGAATATATAGATTAACTTGGCCTGGGGAGCCTAAAAATCACTAGTTTAGGACTAGAATATGATCAATAGGCAAAGATATGTGGATAATAAGTGGTCCAAAGATATCAAGTTTTTTTTAGGGATGTGAAAGAAGGGTATATTGTTGAGTTTTCTATTGAGTGTAGTGGGTCCTTCAATAACATTCAAAGACAATTTGCATCTGACCCTAGAAGGATATTGTTAGAAGAAATCCCTTTGTGGATAAGATGTTGTTCATTGAGAAGCGAATAATACACATGGATCCCGATATAATGGTAAATCAAACCTTGACATATTGGGGGGGATGGAAATAAGGGGGAATAATACAAGTGTCAGTATATGATGAATCCATCAAAAGGGATCTAGAAAACGAATAGGTGAGGTGAGAAGATAATGAATCTGGAAGAATAGAGGAGAAAGAGAGCTGAGAGATATGCAAGTTGAGGAGAGAAGAAAGGAAAATAAATAAATGGGTGACGAACATGTGGTAAGATCCAAGATCAAGAAAAAACAAACCATGCTAGAAGGATGTGTAGGAGAAATATATGTGTCATAGAGAAGAAAAAAAGGAGAAATGTTGTTGAAGAGACATGTCCCTAGGGATGAGGTATCAAGATAGGATACATAAGTAGTGGGAATAAGATTAAAGAACGCGAATTCAGACCCCCTTGGCTAGTAAGAGAGGTAGTCATGTCAGAGGAAGATAGGGCATAGAGTAGTGGCACCAACACAGTAGAACATAGCGACAAATACCTCCAAGGATAAAAGACCTTGGATCTTATGGGAAGAATTTATCAAATAGAGAAAGAGATCTATTTTGGATGACTCACTGAAGAATATGTAAGAGTATGAAGGAACCACCTGTTTGAACAACCTCTCTTATGCATTTTTCATCAAAAATAAAGAACCAAAGAAAGTGCAGAGGTAAGAGAGATTAGAATAAAGGGAAGAAGAAGATATGAGTGAAGGAGAAGTCAAAGTTAGAAACACTTCACAAGAAAGAGCATAAGTATCATCAACAATTAGCAACACTTCACAAGAAAGAGCATAAGTATCATCAACAATTACCAACACTTCACAAGACAAAGCATACATATCATCACCAACCAGTAGTCAGTCAGGAAGACACAGTTCTAGATCTAGTATGGAGAACTAAGGCTCAACTATGAGGCTTATTTCATTTCATGGGATGGGAAGAGATGATGCAGAACAATGTTGGTTTATATGTGAAGATATATGGTCTGTGACGAGAGTCACAAATGAGGCATCTAAGATTGTATAGATGGAGACCACATTTAGAGATAGATCTCTGTCATGGTACATGAAGTACATGACTATTACATTGGTGGGACAATCAAGGTCCTTTACAAAGATAAAGAGATATTTACTTATGTAATTTTAGAAACCTAAGTCAAAATCATAGTGCATCGCTGAGATCAAAGAGAAAAAGCAACAAGTTGGAGAAACCATGTGGGACTATGACCAGGGGTTCAAAATTTTGTTGGACGGAATGACGTTTCATACATAGGATGTCCAACATAGATAATGTTTTATTGTAGGAATCCTACACCATATTCATGTCCCACTCACCTAGAAAAAAGTGATGACCTAGGTAGAGGATGTGCAAATTGTTACTCACTTACAAGATACACCAGGAGGTGGTGAAACATTAGAAGGGTTGTCACAGTTATAATCTCAACTTGAAAACCTCACCATGAAACTACAAGAGATTCCTAAGGCTATGATAATGCATTATAATGTGTGGTATACTACATGTATCACTGAAGGTCACCATAGGAATACGTGTCCTACATTGGGAAGTTACACAATGATAGGTGCAATGAATTTTTTTCCAACCAAACCACGAACCAGGTGGTCTAATATTTTCATACAATGGGGCCATATACCTCCTCGTTTACCAACACTATAGAAGTATCAAAATACTACACAAACTCATTGTGCAAGTTTTTCACATCCATCGGCCATGATGTGAACAACTGTGGGTCACTAAAAATGATTTAGAATCACACTATATATGCTTTCCAGGTACAAGAATATAAAAAGGGTGGAGACTGTAGAGGTTTCAATAGACAAGGATACCAAGGAGGATAGAGAGGAGGAAATGGATGAGGAATAGGAGAGGATATGATTGTTGGATATGTGTTATATTATTTGCATGACTAGAGTAAGTGTATGCTACATTGTGTCGTGCGCACAAGGGGGGTGTGAGGGGGGGTGCTAGGCCCCCCCTTTGGGGGTTCTGAGGCAACACCTCCAAGAATTTGTTTTTGCCTCAGGAAATGTGTCGCATTTTTGCCTCATTTTTTCTTTTCACCTAGATTTTCGTGTCCATTGTTGGGAAGTTTTTTTTAGTACATGGCTTTTGCCAATGGTTTTCTATTTCCAGTTATGGGATTATGGTTGTTGAATAAGCCACGTCATTGGGTTAGGGTTTTGGATGTCGCTGACTCCTATATGTATATTTGATTGTAAACAATGTATCACTATGAATGAATATAGAATATGTTGGTTTTCTTAGTTTGGGTTTCCAGGGGAAAAGTCTCTATGTAATGTGTGTATTTTTCATTGTATCTTTTCTATTCTTTTATTGAAAATATGTTTGCAGTAAAATATTGTACAAGGTTAAAATCTACATTTGGTATCAAAGAAATTATTGGATTCAGGGAGACACCTATGTGGTCAAGGGTTTGGATTGGGATTGTGATCAACCTTGTTACAATGGGATATATGTGGTATTGTTTTTTCAAGTGAAAAGAAATGGAGAGTAGTTTGAAAATGGAGATCGAAAAGTTTAATGGGAAGATCTGTTGGTGGACATAGATAAGTGGATCATGGTGGATCTAGGTACTTCACCTACAGGAACTCCAGTAGATGACTGGAAAAAGTTGGATTAGAAGGAGAACAGCACAATCCGATTCTGTCTCTCAGATTCAATATTAATGAATGTTTTAGAGGAAGATACAACCAAGGATTTATGGGATAAGTTGGGGAATTTGTATCATTCTAAGTGCCTAGTAAATAAACTAGTCCTAAGAAATAATTTGTATAACCTGAGGATGATAGATGGAGACTTAGTGGCAGATCATTTGAATGCCTTCAATACTCTGGTAAGTCAGTTAGTATCTCTTGAGATAAAAAAAATTAGATAAAGATAAGTGTATCATTTGGTTGTGCTCTTTACCAGACTAGTGGGATAGTCTGCTTTTGGCCATAGGTAGTAATACAACTTCCTTGAAGTTTGATGAAGTGGTATCATCCTTGTTGTCGGAGGAGATGAGATGAAAGAACATGGAAGGACAGAGCACAAATGCATAATTTTAGGAGGATTCTCCTAGGAAAGAAATATATCCAAGTCCTCAAGTGGGAGGTCTAAGTTTAAGGGTAGATATAAATCTCTTGGAAATTTTGTAAAGGTATGTTGCAGATGTGGAACACAAGGGCACTACAAGAAGCAATGTAAATCTAAATTTGAGAAAAAGAAAGAATCTAAAAAATCTCCTTCTAGAGAAGAAAAGACATCCAAGGAAGAATGAGGGGATGTGTACTTGGCTTCTTCAAGAATACATGCATATCATGAGGCATGGTTGGTTGACACAGGTGCATCCTTTTATATGTCTCCCCACAGGAAGTTGTTCTGTGAATATGAAAAGTATGATGGAGGTAATGTTTTCCTAGGTGATGACTCGACAAAAAAATTCATAGGACAAGGAAAATTCATGTTGAGGCTCATAGATGGAATGATTAGAACACTACCTAGTGTTCTGAACATCCCAGGTTTGGCCAGAAATTTGAATTTTGTAAGAAAAATGGACGATGCAGGGGTAAAAACAATATTTGAAAAGGAAACCTGCAAGATGGTTTAAGGAGCAATGGTGTTGCTAAAGGGACTTCGGTTTGGAACTCTACATAAGATTCAAGGAAGAACTATTAGTGATGGGTTTAATAGTTCCATTTTTCTTGATATTGGATTTGAAGAAGGAAGAACTCCTACAATCTCTTGAGAAAAGGCTATGATGTGGAATCAAATACTAGTGCATATCGGAGAGAAGGGTCTTCGACTACTACACGATAAAGGTATGGTTGAAGGTATGACTAACTACCTTCTATATTTTGATTTCTGTGAACAATGTATATATGGGAAGCAGAATCAGGTAAGATTCCCCTCTGGTGCAATGAGGGTAGAAAGAATTTTATGGCTAGTTCACAGTGGTGTGATTGGACCTATGTCAGTTCCATCATTGGGAAAATATATGTATTCTGTCTCATTTATAGATGACTTCTCGAGGAATAATTGGATATATTTCCTGAGGAAGGAATATGAATTATTTGACAGGTTTAAAGGGTTTAAGGCTCTTGTTTAGAATCAAACAGAGAAAATAATTAATGTGATAAGGATAGATAATGGTGGAGACTTCTACAAGAATGAATTTGAAGAATTATGTAAGAAGTGTGGTATAGAAAGGAAGAAGAATACTCCATATACACCTCAACAGAATGGAGTTGGAAAAAGGATGAACATGACACTAATGGAAAAAGAAAGGTGCATGCTCAATGGTGTTGGATTAGGGAAATAATTATGGGTAGAGGTAGTGGGTATTGCATGTTACCTAGTCAACAAATCACTCTCATCAGCATTGGATGAAAAGAATCCAAAAGAGGTATGGACTAGTGAGAAACCTTCTCTCACAGATCTCAAGGTATTTGGTTGTGAAGCCTATGCTCATGTTATAATGGAAAATAGGAGTAAGCTAGATAAAAATGGTGAAAAGTGTATCTTTATTGGGTATAAAGATGGTCTCAAACATTATAAGCTTTGGAACCCAGAAACTAAAAATATTGTGTATAGACGAGATGTGGTATTTAGAAAAATGAAGGATTTTGTTAAATATGAATTTCTACCAAGGAAGAACCAGAGAAAATAGATTTTTATTTAAAGGATGATGAATTGGACTCTACAAAAGAAAAGGAATCAGAAAAAGAAGATCCTCATACTCCAGTATTGAGGAGATTGGTTTGATAAAGAAGGATACCAGAAAGGTATACTCCATCTGACTTTGTTCAAATTTTACTTTGTCTATTACTAATGATGATCCTAGAACTATTAGGGATGCAGTGGATTTAGAGGATCAAAAATTATGGTAAAAGGTTATGGATGAAGAAATGGTAGCCTTGGATAAGCATGAGGCTTGGGATCTAGTGGAGTTTTTGACTGAAAGAAATCCCATTGGAAACAAATGGGTATTTAAAAACAAGTTGACTGTAGAAGGCAAAGTGGAGAAATACAAAGCTCAGTTAGTAGAAAAGGGTTATTCCCAAGTTGAGGGAATTGATTTTGATAAATTTTTTCTCTTATTGCCAAGTTAACTTCTATAAGATTTTTTTTATATATGTTGTTGTTGCATTTGTTTTTGAAGTAGAATAGATGGATGTGAAGACAAAATTCTTACATGGGGATCTGGAAGAAGAAATCTATATGAAGTATCCAAAAGGCTTTGTTGTGAAGGGAAAGAAGGAGTTGGCATGCAAGTTGAAAAAGTCCATGTATGGTTTAAAAAAATCACCAAGGATGATGTATCAAAATTTTGATACTTATATGCTAGGACTTGGCGTCGAAAGAAGCAAAGAGGATCACTGTGTGTATTTTAAATTAATTGGTGATCATTTGATTTATTTGGTCTTGTATGTGTATCACATGTTGTTTATAGGAAACAACAAGGAGATTATCTAGGATGAGAAAAGTCAGTTGTCATCTAAATTTGACATGAAGGATCTCGGTGCTTCAAATTTAATTTTGGGCATGGAAATTAAAAGATATCGGAAAAAGAGGAAACCCTGGTTAAATCATAGAAAATATGTCGAGACAATATTGCAGAGGTTTAATATAGAGGATTGTAAAATGGTCAAGGTCCCTGTTCATGTTGGTGTAAATTTATCTATAGATCAATGTCCCAAGACATAGGAAGAGGAGGAGGACATGTATCATGTTCGATATGCGAGTGTAGTTGGAAGTTTGACTTATGCAATGGTATGTACTAGGTTGGACATTGCACATGCAATGAAAGTTTTGAGTAGGCATATGTCAAAACCAGAGAAGGAGCATTGGACAATAGTAAAAAGGGTTTTCAAGTATTTGTGTGGCACTGCTAGCTATGGATTGTGCTGCCAAGGAAGACCAGGATTGAACAAAGTCTTGGAAATGCATGGCTTTGTGGATGCAGGCTGACCTAAAGATCTAGATCGTAGGAGATATACAAGTGGGTATGTGTTTAACCTGTTTGTAGGAGCAATTAGTTAGATGAGAAAAAGAGAGGTTGTAGTGACACTTTCAACTACATAAGCTAAATACATGTCATCCACTCATACAAGTAAGGAATAATTATGGTTACAAAGATTGTGTTCAGGTATTGGGTTGGTACAACAAGTTGTAAAGATAGATTGTGAAAGTTAGAGTGCAATTTTTCTGGCGAAGAACCCAGCTTAACATTCAAAGACAAAGCATATTGATATTCAATATCACTTTGTGAGAGACATGGTTTAAGAAAAGAAAGTGTTTGTGATGAAGGTGGACACTTTGAATAATGTTGCAGATTCATTAACAAAATATATGAGCATTGAGAAGTTCTCTTGGTGTAGACGATCCATGGGAATTGTTTCCCTAGATTCTGACTATGTAACCCTATAACCCCATGTATGCAAACAAAACAACAAGTGGGAGAATGTTGGGTATGTGTTATATTCTTTGCATGACTAGCATTAGTTCCTTTTATGTTGCACCGAGCATGCAGAGGGTTTGAGGGGGGGGTCGCTAGGCCCCACCTTTTGGGGTTCAAGGGCAGTGCCCCCGAGAAATTATTTTTTCCTTAGGAAATGTCTCGCATATTTTCCTCATTTTTTGTGTTTCCTTAATTTTTGTGTCGATTGTTGGGAATTTTTTTTTTACACATGGTTTTTGTCGATGGTTTTCTATTTCCAATTAATGGATTAGGGTTGTTGACTAATACAAGTAATTGGGTTAGGGTTTTGGATTCCAATGGCTCCTATATGTATATTATATTGTAAATAATGTATCAATATGAATGGATATAGAATATGTTTGTTTCCCTGGTTTGGGTTTCTAGGGAAAAAATCTTTGTATAATGTGTGTATTTTCCATTGTATGTTTTCTGTTCTTTTATTGAAAATTTGTTTCCAGTAAAATATTGTACAAGGTTAAAAGCTACAACGGTGGTGGTGGAGAAGTACCAGCTACCAATTTTAACTATGGTGAAGTAGGCCACTTTTCATGATTACATACCAAGACACACACAATTTTTGGATATTTTCATAGTTCAGATCACTTCATGGAGGATTTCACAAACTTGTTGGAAAATTGGGAAGAGAAGAAGGGGCATTGTAATATGGATACTATGGATCCGTGCAAAGGTCAAAATCCAAAAGAATATGTTGATGTATGGGTGTTAAACAAATAATTCATCCATACAAGAATGGACCTAGAATGAGGAGAATCATTAGGTCAAATGTAGAAGGAAAGATCTAAAAAGAAACGCAAGAACCTTCGAAGTTTGATGGAGCATAGAAAAATTATTGCCTACACGATGCATAGAGTGCTATTGAAAAATAAAATATGTGTGAGGAATTGCAACACATGGTAGAGAGAGCATCGAAAGAATCCCACACACATGAAGAATTGCAACTCATGGTGCAGAGTGAGAAGGAAGAAGTTTGCATTCACGAGGAAGTACGACATTTATCACATAAGGAAAAGGAAGAGGAATGCATTCAGGAAGATTTGTAAGAGGAAACCAATAGAAAAACTTACTATGAGGTTGAATCAGAAAACCAAGTGATTTCTTGCACTATTTCCTTTAGATGTTAAATAATCCTAAAGTTGTGAAGAAATTGACTCACATTTTGACAAGATGTATGATCTGGATTATTTTCGGCACAAAATCAGAGTGGAGATATAATAAATAAATGTACAAAGATATCTTAGATATCCAATATTCTAACAGAAATGTATCAGAGATGCAACCATAAAACATATATACAGTAATACACAATTTTCTATTAATGAGCGAAAATGTACAAAGACTGTAAAATACATAGTGAAAGACTAGCTAGAATGGTGGCAGTTTATCTCTGAGAAGAGATGTGATGACTACTCACGTCTATGAGAAGATGATTTTACAATGACGATCCAAAGTCCTTTTTATCATAAATAAAATCCAAAACCCTAACCCCATAAGATGAAAAAATAACAGTTTTGTGGACCCCGTTTTGGGTAGTTTGGTGTATCAACTTCCCGGAGGCGTAACTTTGGCATACGATCTCTGTTTGGGGCACACGATAGCTCGTTTGAAAGGTATTGTCGAGGAGATTAATTTTGGGGGATAAATAAGAGCCTTTTATTATCATTAATAAGCTATATCTCAAAAAATACTTCATTTGGTCCCTCAAAATGACCCGGAAGTTAAAAACAACTAAAAATAGTAAATTGCCAAAATTGCCAAAAAATGATTTTGAGTGAGTTGGAAAACGTGGATGGTCACTGATATAAACTTGGATCAATCCCCCATTCTTAAGAAGAAATGTTCTCCATTGCGTTGAGTGCCCGGGGGAGAGGGAAAAGAGTTTATTGAATCTACATCTTGATGAGTTGCTTGCGTTGTTGGAGAAGATGTGCTCCTTAGCTTTTTGAAGGTTTTCATGAACCTGTGGTTGGAATGGTTGGACCTTTTTAACCAATCTAGCTATATAATATTTCTATGTGCAAAAGAAATGTTTGCACTTTTGTGCAATATTTTTGACCTCTTTCTGTTGTATAGAAGGTTCCTCGACCAAGGTTGTAGTGGTTGCAGTATCCTTATGTTCACCTTTTAAAAAGAATGTGAAGAAGCTAAATTTTGTAGTATGATATACTACCTTGAAACACTTTTTAGGTGGGATAGTAGTTGGAACCACCTATGGTATCTTGTAGAGATGACCCACTAGAGTAACAATGACACTACGGGGTCAAGACTCATAGATATCATGTCAGTTCCACATATACGGCTGACCCAAGAGAACACCACAAACATCCAATGGGGAAACATCACATAATATCTCATCCTTGAAGGGTTGGATGTCATATGAAAATCGACATTGTTGGCTGACACAAAGATCTCATCCCTAGTGAAGCCACCTGATATTGTATGGTTGTGGGTGTGGTGTTGTCGACAATCCCAACTGTTTGACAACCTTTGCTGAGATGAGGTTCTTCTGGCTTCCTCTATCAACAATAAAATGCAGCGGGGTCCCCTTCACCCACATCTTTGAATGAAAAAGGTTCTCCCCTTCTTCAGGGTCTGTTGATTCTTTTGGTTCAATCATTGTGGTCATGACAATAGAAGTGGGGTATGTGTCAATGATCTATCTTCTGTCATCATTTTCTGAATCCAATTCTGAATCAGGGTTCGACTCCTTGTATTTGATTTTGGCCACCAATGATTGTTTTGAGCGACATTCATCAATGTTGTGCCAAGGGATTTTGTGGAAATTGCACCATTTTTCGGTGTCTTTCTTCATATTCGCGTGAACCTTCTTTTCCTATGGCTTGGACTGGTTTTTGGGAGACTGTTTGTTAGGGTCATCTTTATCATGCTTCTGGTGCTTAAATAACTCCCATTTTTTCTGGTGCTTAAATTTTTGCTCGATTTTAGCAACATATCGATAAGTAACACCGAGTTATGAGATGTCTAGAAAATCTATTTCAGTTTGGATGTATCTGTGTAGAGCCCCACGGTATTTCGGAACCAAATGTTGTTCAAAGTATTTGATACCCATATTGGTGCACAAGGTATGGAATTTATTGGTGAACTTCAGAACTTCTTGGCCCCTCTCTTGCCACAGTGTAGTCCATATCATATACTGGTCCTCATAGTTTCCAATAGGGTAATAATGTTCCTTTATTCTGTCCACATAGAAATCCCAAGTCAGATCGACCCTATATATTCTAGAATTTTCTGTGGAACTTTGCTCCCAGTAAGTTTCCCACCAATGTTTGACATGGGGGAGATATTTAAGGAGTGTGGAGGTGATCTTTCCCTGTCGGAAAAATGGTGAACAGAGAAATAACCTTCAAGCATATTTAACCATTTGTCTAGGGCATCTGACCTTCAAATACAGGAATATCAAAATTAACCTGCACCTTGAAAGGAGAGGTGCTTCCAAAGTGGTTTTTTTATGAATATGCACATGTTTCTATTGACAGGCATTGAAGGATGTGGGAAAAATTCTCCATCATTTCGTCCCTTTGTCACGTGAGAGCTTGCTCAAGCAACTGATTGATAGAATCGTCTGCTCCATCATTTTTCTTTTCTTCCACCGTGGAGGGTTTCTTGGGTGTTAGAGAGAGATTTTAATCAAGAGAGACAAGATAGGGACCCAAATTTCTATACTCGGACCTCGTTGAGGACATGCACCGAAAAAAAAGCCCGATCAAGAGCAGCCTTCTCTGATACCACTGATCCAGATTATTTTCGGCACGAAGTGAGAGAAGAGGTATAATAAAGAAATGTACAGAGATATATCAGATATCCAATATTATAACATAAATGTATCAGATATGCAACCATAAACACAGATATACAGTAATACACAATTTTCTATTAATAAGAAAAAATGTACAAAGACTGTAAAATATAGAGTGAAAGACTCACTAGAATGGTGACAACTTATCTCTGAGAAGAGACGTGATGAATACTCACATCTGTGAGAATATTATTTTACAATGAGGCTCCAAATACCTTTTTATCATAAATAAAATCCAAAATCCTAACCCCGGAAGATGAAAAGCCAACAATTTTGTGGACTCCGTTTTGGGTAGTTTGGTGTATCAACTTCCCGAGGGCGTAACTTTGGCATACAATCTCCATTTGGGGCACATGATAGCTCGTTTGAAAGGTATTGTTGAAGAGATTCATTTTGGTGTCTCAATAAGAGCATTGGGTTAATATTGAGAAGTTGTATCCCAAAAAAACCTTCATTTAGGCCCTCAAAATGGCCCCGAAAGTTAAAAACTGCTAAAAATAGTAAATTGCCAAAATTGTCAGAAAACTATTTTGAGTTAGTTGGAAAAGGTTGGTGGCCACCGATAACCACCTAGATCAATGTATAAGGTAATAGGAGACCACTTCTATAGCTATGTTTCCCTGCTACCAGAATGGGATGTGTTCCAAGTGAGAAGTCAAAAGCACACATGAAGAGAATTCTATTGGATTACTCAGGGGGGGGTGAATCAGTAATAGAGAAATGTAATCCTTTTTAACCATATAATCCAAGTGTTATATCAATGAAGCATTATCATCCAATAAATGTAGAGTAAGTAATCAATAAACAAATGAACAAACATACACATACACAATACACCAGTGTTTTACGTGGAAATCCAAATTGGGAGAAACCACAAAATGTTTTTTCTTATATGTCTTGAAGAATTACATTCATTGGAAGCACTAACTTCCTTTGTTTTCTAGCTGCAACTAAAAGGAGGCTCCAACCCCCTAGTTTCTCAGGCTACAACCTGAGGGAATCTCCAACTCCCGAATTCTCTAGCTACAACAAAAAAGAAGCTACAACCCCCTATGTTCTTCGGCTACAACCGGAAGGTGGCTACAACCACCTGTCCTTGCCCCGTCCTGCCATCCTGAAGTAGAAGTAGAATGATGGAACCACTGTCAACCTGTCACTTTGAAATATACCACTGTAAACATGTACCAATAGATCTGAACCATGC
>JASDQU010010875.1:140278-152267 GCA_032191745.1 Picea mariana | reverse complement strand
TACACAGAGAGTAACACAAGCCATGAATTTGAATCAGAATTCTTTCTATTAATTCAAATGTTTGTACATGGGTGTTCTTCATACACTTCTCTGCATGCTCTTCTCTTCATAATGCTCTCAATAATCTAGAATTCTGTTACAATGTACAAAGGAGCGTGTCTATATCCCGTTTCCCTCTCGAGCTCTAAAGCTATCAAATCTAAATTAAATTCCTATCTAACAAAATTAACTCTATTAAATGCCTCATCTACCTAAGGATGTGAGCTATCCTCTCAAGGTCCATTACAATATACAAAGTGCGCTTTCATAAATGTCTTCATTAAAGACTTGTGCAATAATCTCAAGGTGCTTTCAAAAAGAAACTATGCTGGCTTGTCCAACTGTCCCCCGCTTTCGCGCTGGCTTGCTTGACGTGGGCGATGCTCCTGCATCACAAAGCAAAGGGATATCACGAATGTACAAACAAAGACCTAATCAAAGCAGGCTGGGCCACTGATGGAGATGAAAAGAAGGATTATACAACCATCATTGGATGCCAATCAAATGTTTTGCAACATTTCTGAGTCCTTAGAGAAAGAGCTTACCATTGGATTTGTATAGGTGCAGGCCTTGAAATCTCAACTGGTGTTGATTGAAATCTGTCTAGAGGGCACACAGAAGACTTGATTATTGACTATATTGGCACAGAAGACCTGACTGTTGACTATATTGGCAACTGAGGAAAACTATTTTATTCCTTCCTCCTTTAGGGTATTTTTTGGATATCTAATCAATGAAATGTAATTATGTATGTTTGGTAGTCAAGCCGTTGAGATGTTCTATGATTGGCAGACATATGTAACTACATAATATATGTTTTCCTGGTCTTTTCTTTGGAGGTTTTGGATGGCCCACAACCTTGGAAATCGAAATGCCAGTGTAAAGGCTATTTGGACCATTAAAAATGGGTCAATTATTAAAGCTTTGAAAGTAAGAGAACATGTAATGTAGTTCTTTCTTTGCACCTCACCCCTTCTCACTACTAGCTGTTCTCTCTCTCATGCAAAGCGCATCCCCATATGATTCAAATGGTAACCCTTCATCTATGATATGATCAAACTAAACGAAGAGTTCAATATGCACGCAACTCATCCCCAAATATATATTGAGCATATCTTGTCTTGAGAAACTCGTATGTCTTGATCCAGTAGCTGGACTCCTTCATAAATGTAGATTGTCCAATGGAGTGGCGATGTCCCTGCCGTTAAAGAATTTGAATTTGAGATGGAAAACAATTTGAATTTGCCGAAAACAATTTGAATTTGGGATGGAAAATAACTATATAATGATCATTAATGCTAATTTTTCATATATATATATATATATATATATATATATATATATATAACAGTTGAAATTAGTCTATATCATCTGTTGAAATTAGTCTATATCATCATTAAATAAATGACATAAAAATCTTCTTAATAAATGACATAAAAATCTTCTTAATAGTTCTTAAACTATTGTATAATGAATCATATCATTTATCATTTTTTAAATAGTTAATACTATTAATTTTGTAAGAATACCTAATTATGATTTTAATATATAGATATATAATTATATATCCATATTAAGAAGATAAAATCTTGTAACATTATATATTCCAATAAATAATATTTTT
This sequence comes from Picea mariana, assembly GCA_032191745.1. Classification (NCBI taxonomy): domain Eukaryota; kingdom Viridiplantae; phylum Streptophyta; class Pinopsida; order Pinales; family Pinaceae; genus Picea; species Picea mariana. Next base: position 150,604 of record JASDQU010010875.1, on the reverse strand, counting down.
TAAGTTTTTTCCTAAAGAATTATTGCATTCCACTTCCGAGATATTTAAAGAATTATTGCATTCCACTTTCGAGATATTTGATTAAATGTGCCCATTGGACAATACAAACTCTTTATCTTGGACACATTGCACTGAACATACAATTTGTCTTGTACCTGAATAGTGGTGACAATGGATTTTATTACAGATTGTTCTGCTACAGTTTTTTGACGGTTTGACGCTCAGTGTCAGGATCCCCATATGAATTCAAAACAGCAACATAGCCCGACATTGTACAACGATGATGTAGGTAGAATGAGAGGATGAGAAGAACGGCCGCAATCCAATGATTTGGCATCGCTTATTCAATTCATTTTATAAAAAATAGGTATGGATATCTCAATGTTGCTAGGTGGGGTTTAGTGATCTGTCTCTCTCTCCATTGCTTGGTGAGGGCGGGGTAGGTTGGATCTCTCCATTGCTTCAGAAAGCTGCGCTTCACTACGCTTAAAGTCTCCCCCATTAAATAAAATGAAAGCAATGAATCAAAGTCTACCAATATAAATAAACCAGAATAGATCCCTAATAAACACGAACTATTTTTATTTATTTCTAATCTGACCAAATAAAAAAGACATGAAGATTTGCACTATTTCTCATTCTTAGCGCCTAGCCTTAAATGTCTGCACAACGCTGTACATAACCAAAAATCTCTGTACTCACATTCATAGGAAAATAGTTTTTAAAAAACCTGTATTCACATTCATCAGAAAATAGCTTTTAAAAAACCTATATTCACATTCATGGGAAAATAGATTTACAAAAATTTTCCATTAAATATGAATAAGTTCGCCATTCTGTCTCTAATCAACCATTTTCCTGACATAATCAACATTTTCCTCTAGTTTAATATTCAGTTTCCATTTCAAATTCAAACCTCTACTAGACAGAGCTGACTTCCTTTAGCTTGAGTTCTAATTTTGAGGGTATCTATATATTCTTACAAAATTGCACCTAGCCTCATCTGTTGAAAAATCATGCACGTTATATGGGTGAGACAGACCACAGTGAGCAAGGAATCCACGCTAGGTCTACCTTTCTAGTTAACCAATGCCATGTTTGAAAATTTCCTCATTCTCATACTTCAATTTATTTTCCATCATAGAACGTATGGTGATTTCCTGGTGAATATGATTGAATTGGACGTTGTTTGTGTTGTTAGGGGCACAGAGAGCGACGACTATTGCAGAGGGATTGCATTACAATGTACGACAGTGGAGGATTGTAGGGTCATCGGGTTGGAATTATCTCGTGAATTACGCATGGAGGGAGTCGTCTTCTAGACCTTCACAGTATGCTCAAGTGCTCTTAAAGTTCAACAGCAGATGTGTTCCTAAGAAACTCAAGTTCCTGGAGAAGCGACGCGCACCTACCCTTCCTTCAAGGAGAAGTAAGTGTATCTTTAATTAAAAAGATCTCTCTATTTGAATTTATCATATGCATCTTTAACTGCTTAACCAAGTGCATCTCCTGCTGCTAACTATGGCTATGGATCTTCACCAGGGATGCTTGGAAGAGAGAAGGAAAAGAAAGGCCCTACAACTCTTGTAGGGGCGGGTCACCTATGCGCCCCTCCCATTCTGTTACACATTACTGGTAGAGACCACATAATTTTGGGTCTGAAAAAGTAGGATAATTGCTAAAAATAGCAAGTCTGACCATGTCCCAACACCCGATCGATATAAAGTTGACCGATGTGGCTCTTGTCGTTGTTTCTAGTGCTACTGTTCCAAGAATAGTTTTTCGGGCCCTTGTTCTAATACGTTACATGCCTATGGCGTATCTCTTATCTCTTATCTCTTCTAGACATGGACCCAGCAGTGGGCACGACCGCCATGCCAACATGCAAAACAAGGGGCTATGGATTTAACGAGTATGGAGGTTGCATTAGTTATAATAAGTTTAGTGGAGGAGGAGGCTGTGTGACGAGAATCCAACAAATAATTCCACAAGACCAGGTCGTGAGGGTCTACTCTAAATCCAATCCCAACTATGCTTTGGCTATCAGAGATGGTCGGGTCGTCATGGTCTTCTACAATTCCAATGATCCCACAATGGTAAAATTCTCATTTTCTTAGTTTCCTGCATAGATTCTGTTAATACATATTTTCTTGATGGATCTTTGTTGATATATATTTTACTTACAGGATGGAAGCATATGACAGTGTGATCTCCGTATTATCTGGTGCTCCTTCGCTAACTCCAAGAATTGAAGGTCAATGCTAAAGCGAACGCTAACTAATTGAAGTTCAATGATAAAGCAAACGCTAGAGTCGTGGCCTTCCGCAGGGATTAATAGAGAACAAAGACACCACTTTAATTTGTATCGTATGGGTTTCTTGGATTCAAATACTATCCCTCCCTTTCTAGTTACGTCGAAAGGTATACATCTATTGACAATGAGTACATTTAATAAGTTTTTAGTTTTTAATACGTTTTTTATGAACAAGATTAAATATGCCTAGAATATTCTTAGTCGTCACAATAAATGAATGGCTCTGATTTCATCCATTAACTTCCGAGCTGTTATAAAGACATCCGTTTATATGTTTACTTTTTAACATTTATCTAATCATGTTTAAAAATTACTGCATTCACTAACTTATTGCCACATCTATGTGATTAAAAAATATTAAAATATTAAGATGGCTGCATTTCTGTGTTGACATCACCAACAGTCGTCAATAAAAAGTTTAACAGCCGACCGCCTTTCAGCATTCACCAACCGTGAGTTAGCGACTGTACTAGTTATGTATTGGTCAAATACATTTTGTTTTCTTTGTATATGAGTGTCTTCGTTTGATCCTCTAAAACCGGTCAAAAGAAATAGTATTTATGTATTAGTGGTACTACTTATGTATTAGCGACTGTACTAGTTATGTATTAGTGGTACTAGGAGAAAAGCAAGACCCAAGTAACGTATTGGGGCGCTCTCTTCACATCGCATCAACAGACCCTCCAATATGATATTATGACACTTAGGTAAGGTTGTGGCTTTAATAACTTTGATGGAATTTCCCAAAGAAAACAACTTCATGAATAAACGTTCAGAGTTGAACCAAAGTCAAGCAAACATGCTTTTTATCTCTCATGCATGCCCATGACCGCCTCCCGAGAAAGTACATCAGTAGTTGGTCAAATATTATAGAAAAAGAATATTGGTGTGGGCACTGCTTTGCTTATTGGAGAGATCGTTTTCATATATATTTTGTATTTTGTACTTCCACAAATGAACAAGATCCAAGGATGACTTATCAATGGTGTGTTCCACAATTTCCTTCCTAATGACATGCATATATCATAAAATAGAGTGAATCCATTGTATTTTGATACTATTTCCTTCTTCTTCCTCTACCTTTTCATTTTCAACTTAGAATTTCCTCTTACTTTCTCTTTTCATGAAATCAAGCAGATCAAATAGATTGGTAAGAAATGAAATCTTACTTTCTCTTTTCATGAAATCAAGCAGATCAAATAGATTGGTAAGAAATGAAATCAGTATATCAAATTGGTGCTTTATTTTCATTCTTTCTAAATAAACCTAACCAATGGGATGGGATGGGACAAATGGTATAGGCTTGGAGATGAAGAAAGGGAGGATGGGATAGAAGAATGGGCTATCTACGAGGAGCAGTGTAAGAAATAAATGTTGCAATGGAGTGACATTATAATTAGTGGTATTCAAAGTGGTAAGGGAATCAATATGTTTCCTAATCCCCTCAAGGGAGGAGGAAGGAAGGATACCATTATCAACAAATAGGAATATGGAAATTAAGACACTATGTAAGACATCCATCTCCATCATGTATGTATTCTTTGACGAAAGACTCAAGCTCATCAATATAAATCCCAAATAAGGTTTGAGAGGGAACAACCTTAATCAATATGATGCTCTAAATAAAATTGGAGAGTATATGAGATGTGCAAAGCCAACCAATAAGCGACTCATAGAATCCTCATGATAGCTTTTGTAAGAGTCTAAAAAATGCCAATGCCACATAGGTTCTCGAATAACAACTTCCTTGGGTTAGATTCAAATTCTTTATTGAACTCAAAAAATAAATAAAATACCCTTAAAGAACATTGCCGTGCTTCCTCATTAATAGCTCAAACAATGAATATGTCATCAATGGTTTCATATTTTCTCCTGAATCATATCAATTTTCCCTTACCATCAAGGTTCTTCTTCTCGAAATGTTAAAATATCCACATGTTAATAACCATGGTAGAAAATTTAGTGAAGGTCAACAATTGATTGTACCATAATATGAAATCATGGGGTCATCGAAAAATCATTTAATGAGGAAAAAAATGGATTTTCTTTTTGGTACTTTGTTGTGTTTGTTGGGAATTTTGAAGATCTTTGTGATTTTATTTCATAAATTTTAGTAGCGGGAAATAAATGTTTTTGGATTCCTAGTTATGTTGTAATTTCCAAATTGCAATAAAAAAAATTGATATGTATGCATTTTTTCTCTTTTGGCCAATTTTTCATGGTCGATTCACTAATTTTAAAGGTTTTATTTATATTAAAGCGTTTTTTGTGTTGATTTTTTCCCTAGGTATAATAATCACCTTACAAACATGTCTAATATTTGGAACCATTTTTTACGATATGTCAAAACTCATAAGGGTTCATATCACCAAAGGTTGAACTTTAAGCTCTATGGAAAGGAGATGAATGGAGGGGATATCCATTTGAAATACCACCTTGCAATAATCCTTGGCAATGAGGTTCACATTTGTATCAAATCAACACTACAAGTCATACAAAGTGCTCATCTTTAATGAAAAAGAATAAGGAATAGAATGGAACTACTAAAACTTGAAATTATGTTTACATGAATAAAAAAACCTCAATAAAGATAGAGATATCAAGGATGGGGTGGAGTAAGAGAATATCCATAGGTTCAACTCCCATAAGGACCTCAAATTTCTTTGTTCCAAGAACTAGACTTGGGTACAACATTCCTTGAAATAAAAAAATTTAAACAAGAGAAGGGAAAAGTGGATAGGGTTGTGGGTAGGCACTCTCTATGGAGAAACATATCATTTAGCATTGCCAAGAACAATGTGATATACTAGGCAATGTTTGATGTTGTTGTTGTTGTTTCTGTTGTTGTTTGATGTTGTTTTTGTTGTTGGACCATGATACAAGGGCCCTACTTATGATGAGTTGAGGGGTTCAATCCACTAGTAGACTTGTATTTTTAAAAATCATGCAAATCCATCGCATGCACAATAATCTCTAACGGTTGTATGGATGGGATACACCAGACCCTCCTTAATGTCTCAGTTAATTGTTCCAAGGGGAAAATTTTTATTAAAAAAATGTATGGTTTTGCACATATTCAATATGTGGCATTTCTATGTAAATTGTTGAATGACTTCATCCAAGAGACAAGTGTGCAACATGATATGCAATTCATAAAAGATAATGCTAGGAATTGTCTAGAACTATAATGATGTTAATGGAGAGTCACCCCAGATTGTTTGGACTCCATATGTTATCCATTGCATTGATTTTATCATTGAGGATGTGAAAAAAAATTCTATATCAGGGATGTGATTGATTTGTCTAGGATCATTACAAATTTCTTGTATAATCATGCATTTATTCCTAGTCTAATAAGTGCATTCAATTGAAAAACAAGTTCGGTGCATCTTGACATCTCACGTTTTGTTACTGAATTCATTTATATTCATTATTTTCTCAATTGTAAGTTGTAGATGAAGAGCATGTCCATTTTCAATGGGTGGCATGCTAGTACATTTAGTAATAAATAGAATGGTAAGTTGTTACTAAATAAGTTTACAAAGATTAATTTTAGGAAGGAGAAGAGGATGTGTCTAAAGTTAAAAAACCTTTGGTAAAGGATCCTCACCTAATTGATGAGGGTAAGATTGCAATACATTACCTATATGAGGCCATGAATAGGATAAATAATCTCTCCATTCTTATTATGAGGACAAGGGTGGGTTGGGATATCAAAAATAGGTAATGATCTAGGATTTGATTTATCAATGATGGAACCATATGCTCCATAGTCTCGTGATGTATAAGGGATATATTTTTTTATGTTTGTATCATTGTACGGGTACTTACGCACAGGCCTAAGTGTCTATATGAATGGAAGTTATCCAAAGCCTTCTACCTTAGTAATTTACCTTAATTAAAGGAAATATTAAAGTAAAATTATTTTATTAATTAGTTCACTTTAATTTAATGAAACGGTAAATTTATTAGCATTAGTGAATTCAATCTTAGCCATTGATCTCAAGTGAGGTGAGATATAATCTCAACTATCAATCACTTTGGAGATTAGGGTTAGGTCATAACTCAATATTATTTAATCAAGGATAGGATGAAGGAGAAACTTACTTTTGAGAGAAAAGAAGGAATTTTGTTCAAGTGCTTGTGTCATGAAGAACTATGATTCAAGGATATCTCAGATAGGTGGAGAAGGAATTTCATCTATATATTAGGACAAGTCAAGGAGAAGAAAGAACATAGGTAGTCACAAGAAGATCTCGCATATTTCGGAGCCATGACAACATTAAGAAGTTGCATGCACTTCATAGTGAGGACATGTGTGTGTGTGTACGCCAATTGCAGTACAGAAAAGTGTGTATGTACACAGGTGATAGTGAGGACAAGAACATATATGTTTTGAGAAGTGAAACTACAGATTCATATATCCACGGAGGAGTTGCTAGGGTTTGTAGGTGTTGTCTATATTTGTTTTTATTTCCTTGTGGTCCATTTTTTGGGTAAGGGAGCCCTTGTAAGATTTGATATTTTTCTAATGATGAGATGATTTGAAGGGAAGAATGTATTTGTGTATTGCGCATGATATTTGATTTCTATTATTGCTTTTGTTATTTATTTCAGTTGGTTATTTCAACAAGTGTATTTTTTTATGAGAGTTACTAATTTGATTTACAGCAAGGAAATCACTAGTAAACAATATAACTAGGTGTCAAGATTAGAGATTTGAACATGGTATCAGAGATTTCACTCTGAGAGGGATCCAGATTTCAGATCCATAGTAGTTAGTAGTCTATATATCATATCTACAAGGATATCTCTGTATATCTATAACCAGCAGTAAAAATTCAATGGTTGGATTTCAAGGAAACATTTGTCCAGAGGTAGAACTTGTTTTTTATAGTCATATGGAGTTGTATGTGAATTTTAGTAGCATAGGGCACATGCATATGTGGGTTTCAGTGAGATAATTTGCATACATACATATGTTGTAGTAGTAACAGGAACGTATAGGATCGCACATGTCATTATATGGGTATTTTCAACAACAGGTTTTTTCCAGGGAAGATTATCGTATCTAAGGAATGGAAACAACAAGTCTGAGAGTTGAAGAAAAATTGGATGAAGAATCCAACTTCCTATCTTGGAAATGAAGAGATACCTTGATTTTGAAGGAATATGATTTTTGGTATATTGTGCACAAAGTAGTTCCTGTTGGAAGATTGGTTGTTGTCATTGATGTCAACCCTAGTCATGGGTTTTGGACCGGAAGATTGATGAAGGTATTTGGACATGAAGGAAAATGCACATGTAGATACAAGACCCATGGATGGATAGTATACATCATGTTGTTTCCGATGGTATGTGGCACGTCATGTGGATCCTCATGGTTGAGAAGAAATGAATTTTTGAAGATGACAAAGTGAATTGAAGAAGGAAGTACATGTAGGCCCTGAAGATAATTAAAGAAAAGAATTACAAAATAAGAAATTGTCAAGTCAGCCATAATGTTAAAAGGAAGTGGCATAAATGGTANTTCAGAGGAAATCAGAAGTAAAGAAGGCTGGATTTCAAGGGAGGATGAAGTCTTTTGGTGATGTGTTCTAAGGTATGTTATTTTCAGGTCATCTTACCATTTTTTCTATAACTTTTTTTTCTAGAGCGATTCAGATGGTGAAATTTATATGGTATTGATAAAACATATCAAAGTCCCTGTGGTAAAAATTCTAGCTCTTGATTAACTATAATTATGGAGATACACTCTATGGAAGATAGGGTTTGTGACCAGTCTTGAATCTAGTCAATAAACAGGTGTTCTGGGTAAAACAGTCATAGCTTCTTCATCGAGAATCCAAATGATGTGAGACAAATTGCATTGGAAATATTACGGAATGTAGTTTCTTGTGTGTGTGTTTCAGAATCAGATGTTAAATATTGAGCGTGGGTCATTCTGTTCAAGTTCACTCTTCTGAATAGACCAGAATTGAATAAAGTCTACCATTCTTTCTATAACTTCTTTTTGGGGAGGATTCAAGGAGTGAAAATTGAAGGAGTTTCAGAGAATACATTGAGTAATGTTATCTACAGGATCATAGTAATCCAAGAATTAAAGAATTGCAGAAATTGAAGAAGTCTCAGGAAGCATTATCAGGTTTTATGTGATGATTGGTTGATGGTGATGATTTAATGTGAAATTTTATTATCTCTCGTATATTCTTGGGTGGAAGGGGAAAGTATGGAGAGTTCAAATCTCTCTTGATATTGGAGGATTGTATCTTCCTCTTGGAGGTTTATCCCTCCCTTTACATTTGAAATATGTAGCTACCTTTGGAAGTCATTACTTCCCTTGAACAATAACTATTGATTATTTCTCATATATTGTGCATGGTGTATTTTGGTGTATTGGTGTAACTCTTATACTATTGTTCATTTCTCATTGGATATAATTGAATGGTTTAAGTATAAGTTGAAAAAGGTTATAAATTGTACTTGATACTGATTCACCCCCCTCTCAGTATCAACAATTGGTATCATAGCGGGTTATCTTCAGTATAGTTTAACCACTGGAAGGAAGACGCTAAGAAGAAATAGAAGACAAAATTCCAAATGGGATTCCACCATTTGATGGAAGAAATTTTGAATACTAGAGTAATAGAATGGAAACTTACTTGAAATCTCTTGGGGAAGATGTTTGGTTCTTGATTTCTTTAGGATACAATGCTTTGAAGAAACCAAAGACTGCAGCTCAAAAGGAAGCAAAAAGGAACAACAAATTGGCAATAGATATCATCCTGGATGGATTGACAGATTCAGTGAAATCCAAGGTGGGATCATGTGCATCATCAAAAGTGCTTTGGGACAAGATACAAGACCTTTATGTAAGGGAAGAAGTGGAAGAAGAAGAAGAAGAAGTTGAAGAAAATTACAACATCTCAGATTTCAAAGAAGAAAATAGAGGTCAGTTCTTTTGCTTTAATTGTGAAGGACTAGGTCATGTTGAATTTGAATGTCCTCATCCAAGGATTGAAAGAAATGACACTGAAGAAGAAAATTTCAATGAAGAAGAAAAAATTACTCAACAAGAAGATGAGAATCTTAAAAATTGAAGCATGTTGAGATTGAAAATAGCAAGCTCAAAGACATGCAAAGAAAACTAAGAAGTGAATTGGGTAGTTGTGAAAATACAGTTGTAAGCTTGAAGAAACAATTAGAATACTTTGAGAAACTAAGAGAAGAAACCATTTCCTTGAAAACTCTACTCGAAGAAGAAAGAAGAATAGGAGAAGTAAGGAATGTCCAAATGATGAAGAAAGAAAAAGATTGTGAGAAACTTGAACAAGAAGTTGTCTCATTGAGGAAGCGCTTAAGAAACTCTCAAGTGCCAAAAGACTTAACACATCTTGGATGCATAGGTGAAACTTCATACAAAAAATATTCAAATAGCAACAAGAAGGTTGAAGAAAGAGCTACACAGACAGTTGATGAGAAGTGGACCAGGATACCAGAAAGAAGGAATGATTACAAGAGAGATGAATATCCAAGAAGACCTCCTACCTTCAAGAATCAAAGAAGCTTCAATCAGTATGAAGGAAACTATAGAAGAATATATCATGAACCCAAATGGACTACATCACAAAGAAGCCCACTTACTCCAAGGTATCAAAATTTCTTTCTTGGCCATTGTTATACTTGCAAAAAATTTGGACATAAGGAAATTAATTGCAGAATCAATGAAAGGAACAAATACGCAAGAAACATGAATGGTGTAAATAGAAGATATGGAAATAATCATGGATTTGTTAAAAAAAATTATAATTCATTTTCCCCATTGATGGACAAAAACATTGTATGCTACAAATGTAATTATCTTGGACACAAAGCACGAGATTGCAGATATATGAATGAAGATGTCTCTGTGCCAACCGCGGTATGGAGAAGGAAAGAGAGTCCAAACAATGAAGATTGTCGAATAGCATTAATCGCTAAAGAATGTAAAGAAGAAGATGAATGGTATATAG
>JASDQU010010875.1:110720-140178 GCA_032191745.1 Picea mariana | reverse complement strand
TGAACAATAACTATTGATTATTTCTCATATATTGTGCATGGTGTATTGTGGTGTATTGGTGTAACTCTTATACTATTGTTCATTGCTCATTGGATATAGTTGAATGGTTTAAGTATAAGTTGAAAAAAGTTATAAATTGTACTTGATACTGATTCACCCCCCTCTCAGTATCAACAGTTCTTCCACCGATAGATATGTAATATTTGGAAGTTCACCAGAAGAAGGAGATCAATTTCTAGAGGGTAATCTTAAATGTAGTGAAGAATAATTTGATTCATCACTTATCCAAGAATAATAAGGCCAAGGATATGGTTGATTTCCTGGTAGTATTATTCTAGAGTGATAACATGAATAGGAATATGGTCTTGAGAAATAATCTCATATCTATGCAGATGTCTATATCTAACAATGTTACCAGCTATTTCATGAGGATCACTCAGGTACATGATCAACTTGCAGAAAAAGTCCCAAATTGGTAGAGTCTTTGGGAAGATTGTATCCAGGAAGAGACTCAAGAGGATTCTAAAACTAGTAAGCAAGAAGATGCAGATGACGAGAACATGGCTCTAGTAAGTCAGGCAAAAAAGAGCAAAGGAAAATATTTCAGGGGTAACAATGAGGGAGAAGCCTCACAGTAGAGGAAGAAATATTTGAGTAAAATAAAGTGTTTTGCATGCCACAAGAATGTCACTATGCATCACAATTTATGAATAGGAAGAAGGTGAAAGGGAAGATGTGGAAAACAACATCAAAAAAGATGTAGCTAGATTAGTTTGCAACAAAGTTTGAGAAGGACTTCTCAATGGTATCATGCATCTCTACCAACACCAACACAGGGAGAACTTGGTAGTTATAAAGTGGTGCTTCTCATCATATGATAGAAGCATAAGAATTATTCAGTAGTATGACATAGAAGGAATTAAGGACCCATGTGGATCTTGGTGATGATGCCAAGTAAGTAGTGAAGGGTGACGGAACTATATGATTTCATATTGAGTCATGAGGTTTTTTAAAGGCCTAGGATGTGCTTTATGTACTAAAATTGAAGAAGAATTTTCTCTTCATGGTCTCAATTTTAGAGGACATGGGTTTTTCCATCATGTTTAAGAAAGGGAAAGTACTCATACATGCAGATGGTTTTATCCATGATACAATAGTCAGCATTGGGGCTAGAGAGGGAAAGGTATACATGTTGCAAGGAAAGACTCTTTATAGATATAAGGGGATCTTGGATGGACCAATGTTGGTGGAAGAGAATGAGGAGAAGAAGGCTCTGAAGGGGTAACATAGTTTAGAGACTTTCAATTCAGGGAGTCAACCTTTAGGTGGGGAGGAGGATTTATCCCTTTCCAGTAGTATTAGAAGACCCAGTTGGTATGAAATGACATTGAGGGAAGCTTAGGACCAAGTTGAGTCTCCTAGGGGCACATTCAAGGAGAGAATACCTCCAAATAAGTTTCCAAAATACTTGGCACTCATGAGTAGCATCATCGATTCAGAGTCTTCTAGTGTTAAATAACAAACTAACCAACAAGTTTGGAGGGATGCCATGGGGCAGGATGATGTTCAAGATATTCGGAAAGGATCGAAGGGAAAACCAGTTCCAGGTGGATCTTCAAGAAGTACCCTCCTTTCTAATAGGGAGTGTTGATGTGTGTAGCATAAGAAAGGTACTTAAACATAGGTATAAGTGTGTATATGTGTGGAAGCAATCCAAAGCCTTATACCTTAGTAATTTACCTTAATTAAAGGAATTATTAAAGTAAAGTACTTTTAATAATTAGATGAGTTTAATTTAATGAAATGATAAAGTTATTAGTATTAGTGAATTAAATATTAGTCATTAATCTCAAGTAAGGTGAGATATAATCTAAACTGTCAATCACTTTGGATATTAGGGTCAGGTCATAACTAAATATTATAAAAGCAATGCTAAGGTGAAGGAGAAAGTTACTTTTGAGAGAAAATAAGGACTTTTTCTCAAGTACTTGAGTCGCTAAGGAAAATGATTCAGGAATATATCGGATAGGTGGAAAAGGAATTTCATCTAGAGATCAATACAGGTCAAGGAGAAGAGAGAACATATACAACCACAAGAAGATCCAACAGATTTCAGAGCCATGGTAACAATACATAGATATGCGTACTTCACAATGAGGACATTTGTGCATGTACGGGGGTTGTAGTACAGGAAAGCATGTATGTACATAGGTGGCATTGAGAATAGTTGCATAAAAGTTATGAGAAGTGAAAGTACAAGGACATACAAACATAGAGGAGTTGTTAGGGTTTGCAGGTGTTGTCCATATTAGGGTAAGATTTGATATTATTATAATGATGAGATGATTTGAAGTGAAGATATATTTGTGTATTATGTATGATATTTGGTTTCCAGTATTTATTTAATTATTTATTTCAGTTGATTATTCCAGCAAGTGTATTTTTTTATGTGAGTTGTTAATTTGATTTACAGCAAGGAAATCGCCAGTAAACAATATACCTATGTGTTGGGATTAGATATTTCAAAATCTACCTCAAATTTATCTTTTTTTAATCATGATTTGAATTTTGATGGAAAGGTTATGGAAGCATTCCTTACTTTTCTTCATAGGATGGCACAATCTAGTTATCTACTCAACCATAACAAGAGAGATGGAGATGTATAGGTTAGGACTAAGTTCCAATTTATAGAGAAATAAATTGAGTTCTAATTTCCCACTTATTATTATTCACTCAAGAACTTATGAAATCTCACTAAGACACTTCACAACTAGCTAAGACTAAAATAGTTTGATGATCCAAGTTAATCTTTCTTCCAAGTTGGGATCCATTAACGCATTATAAGGTCAAGATAGGTTAACAAAAGTGGGTCAACCTTATCTTTTTTTTTGTTTTCTAGTTTGTCTATGACCTACGGTACTAGCATGTGTCTTGAGAAACTGTGACTCATGGGATTCTAAGCCGTCAAAATCACCTCAGGATCACACCTGACCTGAGCCACACAAACCCTTAACATGGATGGATTTTTTGTCCCCGTGGATTTCGAACCAGTGACTTAACATCACTGAGTGCCTTAATAGTACACTCCATCACTGACTATCCTACACCTCGGGGACGGGTCAACCTTATCTTGATAGTTTCAATGAATGTTTATTTTTTCTTCTTTCAAATATTATTTTTTATATTTACAAAGCTAATTTATGTTGGAAATAGTGTTGTCATTGATGTCAAAGATAGGGGGAAATTGTGAATGCCTATGTGCATTGTGTTGATGCGCCTATGTGTGTTTACCTTCAGTCATGAAGGAGAAATGACTATGTGAAAACAGTCGACCCAAATGAATTTGAGCTGCATAGGTATGAGGAGGTGAAGAGTTTTATGGATATATGGTTCCTTATCAATGAGAAATCATAGGGTATTGAAGTTCGAGGGAAAAGGATAAGCTCAAGCATGTGTGGGTTTGAGTAGAAATGAGCTTGATAAGGGAGGTCTTAGGCTCAATTAACCATATCAAATAAAATAGCAACACAATCAATTTTTCCCACATTCGTTGGAAAAATCGTGTTCAAATATTTTATAAGGTAAAGTCCTTGTTAAACAATTTGAATGTGAATGGAAGATCTATGGAACCTTGCACAAGGAGTTAAATTTTAGTCATGGGGCCCACTATATAGGATAACCAGATCAGAGTGAGTGTGTATAAATGCATGGATAAATTCTTAGGGGCCCATTAGTCTGGTGGGTCGGTGAGCCAGTAGGCCTAGTAGTTAACTGGACCAAATCTATATTAAACAATGTGTGCTTAAAAGAGGAAGCTTGGTGTCACGATGGGATGGTATCCCAATACACCTAACTAGAGTGAAAATATGAAAGTGAAGTATTAAATATTTTGAGGTCCTGGTGGCCTGGTACCCCTAAGGGCTCGGTGTCTCGATGGTCCAGTGAGTCTAGTGGTCATGACACAGAGTATAAACAAGAAGAATATATGACCATTGGTCATCGGAGATCAACAAATAAGAATGAAGGATCAGAAACCTCAATCATATCATTATATCGAATACCAGACCAAAGTGAAAGCATAGTGTTGAATTCCCAAGCACCTGATGCCACATCAGAGCCGCGAAATAAGCCACGTCAGTGCCACATGTTAGTCCATGTACTTGTGCCAAGTCAGCATGGTGTCCAAACAAGGCCGAAGGATGTGATGACTTCAATAGTCACATCAGTGCCATATCAACCAGTACACATGGAAGGGGTCCATGTGGAGACCACATCATATTAGACATTGAAATATCGAAGGAACATTGTAGTATTAAATTCTCGGGGCCCTAGTGGGTCAATGCCCCTGCGGCTCGATATATCAGATTGGAGCATCAAAAAGTGCAGCATTAAAAAGGATCAGGGGATCGATATATTGATGACCCACTAGTACCGATGGTCGAGACACTGAATGTAGACAATTCTTTAGGTGACCCAGTGGTCTAGTGACTCGATAGGCCTGATGATCTCGATATCCAAGGAATGAAATCAATTGAAGGTCGAGATATAATCAAGGAATGATTGGATGATTGTTGAGCGCTGATGTTTTGTTGAGTGTTCTAATGGCTAATGAATAGATTGATTTTCATGAATTAATCCTGGACCCATCCAATAGGTGCTAAGCATTGAGGGTCTATGTGATAACTTCTAAATAGAATGCACAACAACAGGAGGAGTTTGTACCGGTTTCAAAGAATTTTTGCAGTCTAGTTTTGAGGAAGATTCAAAGTATTTAGATTTGATCCTATGAACACAAGTTTTTGATATGTGGAAAAAATCCTTGGTTGTATTAGCTCAGTGTATAAATAATGATGCATGAATCCAATTCAAGGTGTATGCAGATGTGGAAGTGTAAGTGGGTTGAGTGAAGTTGAGGTTCTGATGCTCGTGGATGCTAGAGAATGAAAGAGAATGAAAGAGAGCAAGATGTAATCATATAAAGGTGCTAGGGAGGTGCAAGGTTAAACAAGGAACATATAAATCTTGTTTATTATGAACATGTGGAGAATATATGGTAATTACAACAACTAGAGAAGTAGTTGAATCAACAAATTTATCTAGATGGAAGCTTGATATGAATTAATTATTGTTCAAGAATAAATTAATCCAAATAGACAAGTTGAGGAGTTTGGTGTCCCCAATAAGTTGGTGCTTACATCTAGATGAGTTGGTGCTTAGTTAAGGACATTGGTGTCTCCGGTAGGTTGATTTGTGCAAATATTGTATATGTAAGTTGGTGCCTACAAATGTAGCTCAGATGGTGCTTAGGTGAAGGGATTGGTGTCTCTTTTAGTTCATTTCTTGTAATCGTTGTAACAAATCAGTGTCTGCAACAGTTTTTTTCATGTGAATGCATTTTAATGAAATATTTTGTGGTTTTCTTTCATTTGGGTTTCCACATTAAATCTTTGTGTACCATGCACTATGTGTTTGGTCAAGAAGGAAAAATTACAAACCCATAGAGGACAATTTTAGATTCTTGATATGAATGAAGAAGAGAGTATTGTAGAATATTTTTTTTCATGTAGATGATATTTTCAGCACCATCAGAGATTGGGTGAAGAGGTTAAATAAACCATCATTGTGCAAAAGGTGCTTAGGTCACTTCCCTCAAGTTTTGATCCCAAGATATCTACCATTGAATAAATAAAGGACCTAGACAATCTGAGAATGGACAAGTTGTATGGAATCCTCACTACATATGAAATGGGGATAGAAAAATATAATAAAGAAAATCCATCAAGGAAAGAAGAAGCCTTCAAGGAATCAAAGAAGACAAAGATAGAAGAATACAAAAAAATGATAGCTCAGATAGTGAATCAGATGCAGAAGAATCCAACATTTTCAAGAAGCTCAAGAGAGGATCAGGAAAATACAAAGGTAAGATTCCCTTTAAATGCTTCAATTTCAGAGAAGTGGGACACTTTGTTGTTAAATGACCTTATGCAAAAAATAGAAATAGTAATGATAAATAAGACTCTAGATTCAAAAATTACAATAAGGGAAAGATTGAAAAGAGAAGAAAGTTCTACAAACAAAAGAATAATTTTTATACCAATGAGGACAAAAACTCTTCTAATGATAGTGAGAGTGAAACATAAGATATTCCCTGCATGGCCTTAGAAACACAGAAAGATGAACTAGAAAATAGAAGCACATATTTAAAAGAAAAAGACAATATTGAGATTGAAGTAGAAGTGGATCTTGAAGGAGAACTTATATGTTCTCTAAGTGAAATAAAGAGACTAAGGAACAAGAAATGGATACAAAAGGAGCAGTTGAAAAAGTACAGAAAAGAAACATTATGTATAAAATAAAGTTCTAATGAAACTGACAAAATTACCACTAACCTAAAAGTTCAAGTAGAAAAGGAAAAGAGAATTGAAGAAGTCCTAAGAGCCCAACTAAAAGAAAATGAAGATATATCCAACAATCTAGAATATGAAATAGTTTGTCTAAGAAAGGAGTTGGAAAAATCAAATACCAACATGAAAATTGAAAAGAGCTCTGAAGCTCTAGATGAAATCCTAAACTGTCAAATATCACCATTTGACAAGATTGGTCTTGGCTATAATGAGAAGAAGGAAACTTCTAAACAAGATCCAACCTCCTACAAATTGGTGAGTAAAGGAAAAACCAAGATTCATGTTGATGTGCTCAAAAATCCTATCAAGGTTGAAGACAACAAGAGGGAAGAATAGAATGTTCCATAGGAGACAAATCTTCCTCACAAAGACAGAATCAGGAACACTTTTACATAATTATAGAATCATACAATCAGGTACCAAAACACTTTTTTTTGCTATTGTTACTCTTATAATGGTTTTGGTCATAAAGCTATAAATTGTAGATTAAATGAAAAAGGAAGTTACATGAGGAACAACAACATATATTCCTATGGATTATCACGTTGAAATTACAACTCATTTTCCCCTTTGTTGAATTATAACATTATATGTTATAAATGAAATAATTATGGGCATATAGAAAAGTTCTATAGAAGGGTTTTCAGAAAATACAAGAAAGAAGAAACCCCAATAGTAATGGAAATAAATCAGGAACAAAGGGAACAAAAGAAAGAAAAATCCTTGTTCATACACATTGCACTACATGCAAAAAATGATGAGGATAAGTGGTGCATTGATAGTGGATGCTCAAGTCACATGACAAGATATAAAACAAAGTTTACACCTTGAAGAAGAATGAAGGCAATGTTACCTTCGGAGACAATGGAACTTCAAAGATAGTTGGAAAGGGAACTCTTAGTCTTGACAATGGAAGGGATAAGGTAGAAAAGGTTCTATGTGTTGAGGACCCGAAGCAAAATATTCTCAATGTTATATTGTGATGTATGAATTTAATTAGTTATGTGGAGGATTTTCTCGTATTCTTTAAGTAGTTATTGTATAACTTATCTATCTTAGATTTGTGCTCCATATTCACATTTTGTACATGGTGTGTGCTTT
Source organism: Picea mariana (assembly GCA_032191745.1). Lineage (NCBI taxonomy): Eukaryota > Viridiplantae > Streptophyta > Pinopsida > Pinales > Pinaceae > Picea > Picea mariana. The sequence continues at coordinate 132,673 of JASDQU010010875.1, read as the reverse complement.
TGTTCTAGAAGAGGAAATTTTCAAGAAGGTTGAGGAATCCATAAATACTGATGAGGTAAAATTAGAAATGAAATCCAAAATTGAAGAAGGATCTCAAAATTTGATAAATGGGGTGCCATTACAACTTCAAAAGTATAAATAAGACAAGATTGAAGAAGGTCATTAGAAGATACTTGAAGAAGATGAACTTCATCTAGAGGATTTACATGCTAAATATGATGGTATTATCTCCAAGTCTAGAGTAATCAAAAACCAATCAAAGAGGATACAGGATTCCATTGTCTATGAAAATAAGATAGATGAAATGGGTCTGTAGAATGAAGAAAAATCGTGAAACGTGAAACCATATCAACACCCTCACTACTAGGAAAGATTTCAAGGATGACAATAAGATCAACATCAAAATTATCAAGGATGAAGATGGAATACTAATCAATATTCATGGAATATGGCATCACAAAACCATTATTCAATAGGATATTATCATAGACCAACATCTACTACAAATTGGAGAAGCTTCAACAACAATACATGGATTCAAGAAAAATAAAATTATGCAACAACTGGTCACAAAGGATTATGATCGAATAGAATTGATTTTGGATGGATGGATAATTATCAATGGAAAGAAGAAACCAGGAACGTAATAAAATAATATTTCTTGGTTTCATCACATGTGAAGCCTTTAATTGTAAAGCTTTTTGAAGGAGGGTACTATGCAGGGATGATTTTAGGGGCTAAATTTCGCAAATGGGCTAATTTTCCATGGTTTTTCCAAAAATGAGATTCGTTATTTTAAAAATGATTCGCCCAAATTCTATAGGATAAAATTATTTTACCTTAAAATAACAAAAAATTTATAAAATCTATATAAAATACTTAGAAATTTGAATATTTTTACCAAAATATCGCCAAAAATTTATAGTTGACATATGAAGGATCAATAAGATTTGCCAAGGTTTCTACATTTTAAAATAACTTTCCATCCTTAAAATCATCCTTGGTACTATGTTATGACCCAATGGGGGAAAATATAGGGTTAAATGTATATGATATGACTCCAAGGGGAGGCATATATGGGGTTAAATGTACAAGCAATGTGTAAATATATACGTAATATGATGAACCTAATAGTAAATTGGCCTCATGTATAGGTGTGAATAGGTATATATAGAGATCATGTATTCATTATTGAAGAGATGGAATTGTGATGTATGAATGTAATTTGTTATGTGGAGGAGTTTCTCTTATTCTTTGAGTTATTGTATAACTTATCTATCTTGGAGTTGTGCTCCACACTCACATTTTGTACATGGTGTGTACTTTTGTTCTAATATGATATTTAAGCATTTGGATCATTACATAAGATAGTTGCAAAAGCAATGAGAACCCGAAACAATGTGTATATTCTTGATGAGATTAATGGAGAAAAATGCTTCATGGGGTAGACAGATGGAATTTGGTTGTGGCATAAAAGAATGGACCATATGAGCTTTGACAACCTGATCAAAATCAGCACCAAAAAAGTAGTAAGGGATATTTCAAATATTACAAAATCCTCAAACACTATATGTAAGAAATGCCAGTGTGGAAAACAATCAAGGGTGAGCTTCAAGAAAAAGGAATATACCACATCCAAAGCATTGGAACTTGTGCATATAAATCTCTGTGGACCAACAAGATAAGAATGTATACAAGGAGAAAGATATTTTATGTTACTTTTTTATGATTATACCAAAATGACTTGGGTTACCTTTCTTAGAAATAATTTTTGCAAAATTGAAAATTTTAAAGCCTTCAAGGAGTTAGTTGAGAATGAGACTGACCATAAAATCAAATGTTTAAGGTCAGATAAAGGAGGTGAGTTTACATCCAATGAATTTGAGTAATTATGTGAAACTCATGGAATAAAAATATAGTATGCAATTGTAAGAACACCTCAAAAAAATGGAGTGGTTGAAAGGCAAAACATACATGTACAAGAGATTGTTAGGAAAATGTTGAATGAAGAAAAATTGTCAGACTTTTTTTGGAGAGAAACAATTTACACTGTTGTTTACATACTAAAAAGAGGGAAAAATATAGTTGACAGTGATAATACACCCTATGAATTATGGAAAGGCCAACCAACATCTGTAAAACATTTCAAAATATTTGGAAGTAATTTTTATATCAAAAGAGAAGATGAGCATGTAAGAAATTTTGACTCAAGAACAACTGAAGGAATTTTCCTTGGGTATTCATCAAGAAGAAAATCATATAGATGTCAAAACAAAAGATTGTAGAAGATTGTTAAAGTCACCAATGTCATAATAGATGAAGCAATACCTCATAAGAAAAAACTGTAAACATAATAAATGAAGTGGAGTAAACAATAAGAAGAATAAAATAAAGAGGAAGAAGAGGAAACAAAACACCAAGATACACAAACCCCATAAAGGTTTGTGCAAAATAACCATCCATAAAACTCAATTCTTGGTGATAAAAAATGTTGAAACACAGGATGGGAACAAATTGCCAAGCATTATTGAATAGGTAAATATCTCCTTGTTGTCCAAAATAGAGCCAAAATGTTTTGCAGAGGCTAGTTCTTATCAACATTGGGTTAATACTATGGAAGAAGAACTAAATCAGATTGAGAATAATGAGAGATGGGAACTTGTTCCTAGACCAAAAGATAAGTATGTAATTGGCACCAAATGGGTCCTCAGAAACAAATTGGATGAATATGGACAAGTAGTAAGAAATAAAGCATGATAAGTTTGTAAGGGATATTCTCAAGTGGAAGGTATCAACTTTAAAGAAACTTTTTCTCATGTTCCAATATTAGAAGCCATTAGAATGTTTTTGGCATTTGCTAGCTTTAATGATTTTAAAGTGTATCATATGGATGCCAATTCATCATTTCTAAATGGAGATTTAGAGGAATAAGTTTACATTGAACAATGAGAAGGATTCTTACTGTCAAAAAATAAATATTTTGTTTTCATATTGAATAAATCACTTTATGGATTAAAGAAAGCTCCTAGATCATGGTATTCAAGACTTGACAAGTACTCGCAGCAACAAGGTTTCAAAAAGAGAAAAAGAGACAACAATATTTACATCAAAATAGACAATGAAGATATGTTAATCATTGTGGTTTATGTGGATGATATCATTTTTGGAAGTAATGTTGATAGAATCAGCCAAAATTTTGTAGGAAAAATGCAAAAAGAATTTGATATGTCCATGCTTGTATAATTTGATATGTCCATTCTTTCTAGGATTGTAGATTTTTCAATCCAAAAAAGGCATATCCATTTATCATAACAAATATATCAAGGAAATATTGAAGAAATTTGGAATGGAAGGTTGTGCTCCTATCAATACACCCATGCTTACTAGTTGTAGATTGAGAAAAGAGGATGAATCAAAGGAAGCCAATAAAAATTTGTATAGATCAATGATAGGAATCCTAATATATGTGACAGGTTCAAGGCCATATATTATGCAAGAATTTGGAAGGTTTCAAGATGCACCAAAGGAAACAAATGTGTAGGTAGTAGAAAAAATATTCAGATATATGAAAGACACATTGGATTTTGGTTTATGGTATCCCACATGTACAAACTTTACAATGACAAATTACACAGATGAAGATTAGGCAGGTAGTGTGGATGATAGAAAGAGAACCATTAGTGGGGCATTCTTTCAGAGAAACAACCTAGTGTCTTCGTTTCGCAAGAAGAAATCATCAATTTATCTATCCACATCATAAGCAAAATACATTGCAATAGCATAATGTTGTACACAAGTGCTCTGGATGAAAAAAATGTTGAAGGACATTAAGGTATAGTATAACCATTCAATACCAATACTATGTGACAATACCAGTGCGATAAACATTTAAAAGAATCTGGTTGTGCATTCGAAGACAAAGCACATTCCAATCAAATACCACTTCTTAAGAGAGAAATTCTTAGAACAAAATGTCAACATGGAATATATTGGTACAAAGGAACAGGTTGTTGACATCTTTGCAAAACAACTCCCTAGAGAAACATTCGAGTATCTCATAAAGAAACTAGGAGTGGTACCTATACCATCAAATCTTTGAATCACTTCAACATAAGAACAAGCTCAGGGTGAGCTACAGAAAGAGAGATTATTGTTGGTTGCATAGTATAGAATAAAAGAGTAAAGCATAAGGGGGAGAAAATACCTTTTCCATTGATTTCAAAGGGGGAGAGTAAATAGTAAGAAGGAGAATTTGTATACATAGTAAGATTTCCAAACACAAGGAGAAGTTATAGATAGGGGGAGATTGAATAACGGTTTCCATCAATGAAAAAGGGGGATATTATTGGAAATAGTGTTGTCATTGATGTCAAAGATAGGGGGAGACCATGAATTCCTATGTGTGTTGCATTGATGCACCTATGTGTGTTTACCCTGAGTCATGAAGGTGAAATAACTGTGTGTGAAAAATAAACCCAAATGAATTCAGGTTGCATGGGTACGAGGAGGTGAAGAGTTTTGTGTTCGTATGGTTCCTTATCAATGAGCGGTCACAAGGTGTTGAATTCCAAGGGTGCAGGGGAAGTTTAGGGGTTTGTGGGTCTAAGCAACAATGAACATGGTGAGGGAGGTCTCGAGCCCAATTAACAAGATTGAAGAAAATAGCAACACAGTCAATTTAGAACACATTCGTTGGAAAAACTTTGTTCAAAGACTTTATAAGGTAAAGGTGTTGCTATACAATTTGAATGTGAATGGAAGAGATATGGAACCATGTGCAAGGAGTTAAATTTTAGTTGTGGAACACTATATCAGATATCGGATCGGAGTGATTGTGTATAAATGCATGGATAAAGTCCTAGGGGGGCAGTAGTCCAATGCATCAATGAGCTAGTAGGACCAATGGTTAACCGGACTGGATCTATATTGAACAATGTATTCTTAAAAGAGGAATGTCGATGTCTCGGTGGGTCGATATCCTAGTATACCATACTAGAGTAAAAAGTTGAAACCACAGTATTAATGTTTCCAAGGGCCCGATGGCATAGTACCCATGAGGTTTCGATGGCCCAGTGAGTTCGATGGTCATGACATAGAGTATAAATGAGAAGAATATCTAACCATTGATCATCAGAGATCAATGGCTAAGAATACAGGCTATGAAACCTCAATAATAATGGTATATCAGATACCAGACCAAAGTGAAATCATGGCATTGAAGTCTTGAGCACCTGATGCCACATCAGAGCGATGAAATAAGCCACAACAGTGCCACATGTTAGGACATGTACTTGTTTTGAATTAGGATGGTGTTCGAACAAGGTCAAAGGATGTGATTATGTCAATAGTCATGCCATTTCCATGTCATCCAATACACATGGAATGGGTCCACGTGGAGACTATGTCATCTACCACATCATATCATATATCACAATATCAGAGGAACATTACCTAGTGTTAAAGTCTTGGGGGCCTGGTGGGTCGATACCCTACTGGTCTAGTGATCTCAATGCTCGATGGCCCAGTATGTCAAATCAAAGAATCAGAAAGCACAAAATCAAAAGGGCCTAGGGGGATGGTAGACTAGTGACCCATTGGTCCCAGTGGTTGGGACACATAATGTAGATGTAATAACCGAGTTAAATTAACAACCATTTATTTTAAACATAGCAGTAAAATTTAAGAGTTACCTTCGTATAGCACATTCGCAATCAAATTTATCAATTATAATAAATTTTTTATAAGAGATTAAAACAATGAAAAATTTGAAATAAATACCTGAACCTCATGCTATTATCCCTCCGTTTGTCCGCAGCTTGCCTCCTTGATCGCTTCTGAACACTGCCCAAAACCATTCCTCCCTGCCAACTAGGTAACTCCCTAGCTCCATGATATCAACGGATATCTTGGCCCCCATGCCCAAAACCCCTAGCAACTCCGGTGCACTGTATCAATCCTACTCCATAACTTCACTTCTCTTTGCAAATCCAGAGCTCCCCAAAATTCATCCCCCCAACCTCCGTAGAATGGCCTCCCGTCAAACTCCTTCCCTTCCTTATCCCTCCTTCACCGACTTCCCCTCATTTACTCCCTACCTAACCCATTTATTACCTCTTATCCCTTCCCGTTAATGCCCCTTATCCCCTTTCTTTAATATCTTATCCTTCCGCAATTAATAACTTATCCCCTTGTTGTGTACGTAACCTTTCAATTCAATTATATAACTTATTAATTTATTAAATTTCATACTCATGTTTTTTTTTTTTAAATGTAATAGGTAGTTTAATTAATCAAATTGCCACCATTAATTAATCAATAATTATTTAATTAGTTTTATTATACTTATCCTATTTAATTAATATCATATTAAGACGATTAATCCCCTAATTAATTTTTACTTAATAATCCTTCACATTTGTTCAACTAGGGTTGTTACAGTAGACAATTATTCAGGTGGCCTGGTGAGACGGTGACCTAGTAGGCGTAGTGGTCTTAATATCTGAGAAAATAAATAAATCGATGGTCGAGATCCAATCAGGGTATGATTCGACGGTTGTTGATATTTGATTTTTTTGTGTGCGTTCTCGTGGCTAGAAAACATATTGATGGTCATGAATTAATTCGAGACCCATCTGATAGTTTTTTCGCATTAATGGTCTCTATGGTAACCTGTGAACAGAATGCGCAAAAGTAGGAAGAGTTTGTGTCAGTTTCAAAGGATTTTTGTAGCTCAGTTTTGAGGAATATTCAAGGTATTTAGAGTCGACCCCATGAACACAATTTTTTGATATGTGTACAAAATCCTTGGATGTACAGGCTCGATGTATAAATAATGATGCCCAAATCCAATTCAAGGTGTATTCAAATGTGGAAGTGTAAGTGTGTTGAGTGAAGATGCAGATTTGAGGCTCGTTTGCTAGAGACCGAAAGAGAGAAATATGTAATCATCTAAGGGTGGCAGGGAGGTGCAAGGTTAAACAAGAAAGATATGAAATCTTGTTGATTGTGAACAGGTGAATAATTTATGGTAATTACAGCAAGAAGAGAAACAATTGAATCAATAGATTTATACAAGTAGAAGCTTTACATGAATTGATGATTATTCAAGAAGAAATTAATCTATACGGACAAGTTGAGGAGATTGGTGTCTCTAGTAATTTGGTGCTTACATCTTGTTGAGTTGGTGCTCAATTAAGGTTATTGGTGTTTCTGGCAGGTTGATGCCTGCAAATATTGTAACTATAGGTTGGTTCCTACAGGTGTAGTTGAGTTGGTGCTTAGGTGAAGGGATTGGTTTCTCTTTCATTTTGGTGCTTGTAAACATTATAATAGATTAGTGTTTGGAACAGTTTGTTGCCTATGAATGAATTTTAATAAAATCTTCTATGATTTTCTCCCTTTTCAGTTTCCATGTTAAATCTTTGAGTATTATGCACTATGTGTTTTTGTGTGTTTCTTATTCTTGTTAAAATAATGAATTGATAAGTGTAATACAGTAAGAAAAGAACAAATAGTTATATATTTATTCACCCCCCTCTTAGTATTAGCAAGTGTGCCAAATTGTCCATAATTAATTATTGTATGTGCATGAACAATCAATTTATGTCACAAATAATTATGCACAATATCTTCATATATAGGATGACCCATTATATTTGATTGTAAAAGGGGAGAGGCAATTGGTAGTACATTTATCATAGTAGAGAATTCATGAGATACATTTATTTTATTTTTGATATGCGTTTGTATTCTCTATTTAGTTGATTCAATATAAATATATAAAGACAAAATATATTTATCTTTTCATTTTTATATTTTTTAAGTTTGTTGGTATTTTTCTTGATGTTTGCAATATCTTGAGTTTACACCCCTCTTGAGTAAATTTCCCATAACTATATTTGCAACATTGGGTACAACTTCAACGATTCCTGGCACTAGAGCTTTTGTTTTTCAATCATGGTTTTTGATAGGCTTAAGACTATGCATATGTTTTTGTTTTTATACCTAAATGGTAGGGTGGCTATGTTAATATTGGTTTCCTCCATGAATATTATTTCATTATTGATTACCTTTTATTATATATTTCTTGTTTTGGAAGATATGTTTTTTAAGTCATTGTTTAACCTTTTGGTATTAGTTTAAATTAACAAGGCGTGTGAGAAATTTAAGTGTGTATATATTTGTGTGATGGCATGGTGGATGATAATGTGATGGATGGCATGACGAATGTTCGCAATTTTTTTTAATTCAATTTTTTTTTATTTGTTTCATATTATTTTTTTTGCCATTCTCAATATGGTATTTCGGGCAAATTTGGGGGAGTATCTAGTTGTTATTTGTGTAACTAAGTAGAAAATTTATGTTCCAATATAGACAAATTGTATATAGGTTTAATCACGAGAAAAGAGGTTAGTTCCAGTTTACTCTGTACTACGAGTTTTGAGCTTCATAAAGTTTGTTGGTCTGCCCACTGGAAAACCAAGTTAGCCTGCAAAATTGAACTTGAAGAGTTCTCGTGTTTCCAAAAAGGAAAGTAAAATACAACCTTTTAAAAAGACTAAACCTAGACATGTATAGATAGTAAAAATGGTGTCCTTTATACCAAATAAAACAAAAAGAGGAACATGAAATGAAAACAGGAATCCCAAACATCAAGACAAAGGAACTTGGGCATGAAACTTGGATTTCTCAGCACCAACTCCCATGGCTGAGTAATTTAGGATTTATCATTGTCATTCCCTATTGTCACCTGATCTAGGGAGTTGTAATATTATTGGGTGAGATTATGGAAGTGAAAATTTAGATATGGCTATTACAAGTCATTCCAACTCATGTCGAAAAAGATGTTGGGACAGGAGGCCCCTTCATTGGCTCTACTTTTAGCAACTTTGTTGGCATCCCTCTTGACATGGGAGGGTATGAGAGATTAAATGTCTTGAATTCCATATTGAAGAATTTATAGGCTTGATTCTAAACACAAATTACAAGAGACTTTACTTGGAGAGGATCCATTCTGGTGTTTAATGAGTATTTTGATGATAATCTGAGATTACCCTTCGACAATTATCTTGGAGTATTTTTTTAATTTGGAAATATTCAAACTTTGAATAATATCTGATATCTCAACTATGTTGTTGGATTTGATTCCTAATTTAATTGCATATATCTTGGGGATATGGCCCTTTGCATCTCAGAATACTCCACCATAGCTAGTTGGGCCTAGGTTTCCCTTAGAAACTCCATCAAATTTGAGCTTTATTAAATATTGAGGAGGAGGATACCATGAGAGAGAGGAGGAGGATTTAGGAGGATGCAGAAGGGATATTTTAATGGTCAAGGAATGGATGAGATCCTAGTTGAAAATAATAATGTGTTCATTGTTGTTACACTTGAGGTCCTCCTTAGTCTATTGAGAATACTGGATTTTTTCAAGAATATTTCTTTGAATTATTATCCAGGTTAAAGGGGAAGATTGTTCTTCATTTTTGAAAATGTGACTATTTCTATCCTTCCAAGTTTCCCAAAGGACGAAGCTTGGGAAAATTTTCCACATTCGATTGAGAATTGGATTTTGAAAGGCTTGAGGATTCCATGAAGAGATGGTTAGCTTGACACTATCTAAATTATGATCAGTTATTCAGAAAAAAGTGCCCCTTGATCCCAAATGGATGCACTATAAAATAAGGAGTTAAGAAGGTGCTCTAAGTGTTCCCTTTCCTTCTTACACATGACAGAAAGACCAAGGCCTTCAAAACCTATATGGAGCAACTAATCACAAATCAAAATTTTCTCGTCAATTGTTAGCCAAAGAAAGGTAACAACTTTAGGCCATAAATTGGCTTTCCATACGTTATCCCAAATTACATATGTGAGAACCAATTCATGCCCAACTACAAAAGACTAAGATTATTTAATATTGAAATTAGCTCCTAGGATATACATCCATCTAATTTTGTTTGGGCTAGCTCAGTATTTGATATGATGATTGAGTAGCTCGAATTTTAAAGCAAAGCAAATGGAATAGTCTCAAAGAAGAGCATCATTAGGGGAAATTGACCAATGCCAATCTGAGGAAGTGGGGTATGAATCATAGTGGTGGTGAACCTTGTTTCCATGACTTTATTTGAGGATTTCTTTGAGGATTATATAGTTGGGGTTTTCTTGAAGCCTATGCAATTGCTGAAAATAATATTCCCAAAAAAAGGAGACTTGTTAGATTTTCTTAAATTTTTAGAACAATAGATTTACCAGAGTATTTAGATCTTATTTTACATTCAAAAACCATATACTGAAAATATAAGAAGGATAAACAAGCACAAGAAGACACAAATATTTATCCTGGGATAAACCTAAGATCGGGGAAAAAAACCCACCCAACTTTTCTTAGAGAGAATCTTTCTGATAATAAAATACAACCATGAACAATCTCTATTCACAAGACATAAATTGATAATGAAGAAACCTTTATACAATAAATTATCTCCTCTCATTGTCAAACTCTAGCAAGGATAGCTGAGGTACCACACAATACTATCACAACTCTACTAGATATAGCACACAAGAGAAATCACCGAGAACCACCAAGAAACCCCAGTTGTTGCGGTAGTTGCGTCTTCTTCTTGCCTCACACTTGCGCCTTCTTCCTAAGTGAGATAGTTGTGTGAGTGAGTTATCAAATGAGAAAGGCATCACTTTATTTATAGTCTTCAAGTCACTTTAGTTTGGGCCGACTTCTCTTCCTAGAATTCTATTTTCACTTTTTCTTTTCTTGTGGGATGACTTCTCTTCCTAGAAATTATATTTCCACTTTATTATTTTAATGTGGGATGACTTCTCTTCCAAGGTGTTCTTGAACTGTTCAATGGCACTCCTTTGAATTATTTTGATCTTCTTCTTGTTGGTACTGAGAGGGGGGTGAATCAGTATTAAGTACAATTTAAAACCTTTTTCAACTTATACTTAAACCATTCAATTATATCCAATGATCAATGAACAATAGTATAACATTTACAACAATACAACATAGTACACCATGCACAATATATGAGAAATATTCAATAGTTATTGTTCAAGGGAAGTAATGACTTCCAAAGGTAGCTACATCTTCCAAATGTAAAGGAAGGGATAAACCTTTAAGCGGAAGATACAATCCTCCAATATCAAGAGAGAGTTGAACTCTCCATCCTTGCCCCTTCCTTCACCCAAAAATATATGAGAGATAATAAAACTTTACATTAAATCATCACCATCAACCAATCATCACATAGAACTTGATAATGCTTCCTGAGACTTCTTCAATTTCTACACTTCTTCATTTCCTGGAGTACTCTGATCCTATAGATAATATTACTCAATGTATTCTCTGAAACTCCTCCAATTTTCACTCCTTGAATCCTCCCCAAAAAGAGGTTATAGAAAGAATGGTAGACTTTATTCAATTCTGGTCTATTTAGAAGACCTAACTTGTACAGCATGCCCCACGCTCAATATTTAACATCCAATTCTGAAACTCACACACAAGAAACTACAGTCCGTACTCTTTCCAATGGAAGTGGTCCCACTTAATTTTGATTCTTTATGAAGAATTTATGACTATTTTACCCAGAACACCTATTTATTGACTAGCTTTAGGACTGGTCACAAACCCTATCTTCCACATAGTGTATCTCCATAATTATAGTGAATCAAGAGCTGAACTTTTTACCAAAGGTACCTTGATATGTATTCTCAATACCATAGCTATTTGACCATTTGAATCGTTCTAGAAAAAAAATTATAGCAAAAATAGTAAGATGACGTGAAAATAACATACCTTAGAACACATCAGCAAAAGACTTCATCCTCCCTTGAAATCCGGTCTTATTTACTTCTTATTTCCTCTGAAATTTGACTTTTATCAAATGAATGTATAATGATGTTTATTTATACCATTTATGTCACTTCCTTTTAACATTAGGGCCGACCTGACNAATACCTTTATCAATCTTGCGGTCCAAAACCCATGACTAGGGTTGACATCAATGACAACAACCAATCTTCCAACACTTCTTCTATAAGAAAAATTTTCCAGGAGGGAATACCTCCCATTGCTACCAAAACATCAACACTCCCTCTTGTCTAGGGAGGTATTCTTCCATGATGTTATCTTCTAGTAGTCCCAATCACACCCATCCATTTCACATGGCATGGGAAATACTACCACCTTAGTCTCAATCCTATGTTGCAAGTATCTAGTAGTCCCCATCAGACTCATCCACTTCACATGGCATGGGAAATACTACCACCATAGTCATAAGACTACGCTGCAAGTATCTAATAGTCCCAATCACAGCCATCCACTTCACATGGAATGGGAAAGGATACCACCATAGTCACAAGACTACACTACAAGTATCTATGATGTTTGTCCTCTCCTAATAGTCCTAATCACACCCATCCACTTCACGTGGTATGGGAAAGACTACCACCATAGCCCCATTCACACCTAGCCACTTCACATGGATTAGGAAAGGATACACCATGTTCCCAATAACACCTAGCCACTTCACATGGTGTATGCAAGACCACACTACAAGTCCCAATCACACCTATCCACTTCACATGGCGTAGGCAAGACTTGTACCCGGCTACTCATTACTCCCTCAGTCACTTCACATGACTAATATGGGAAACCCTTGGAAAAAATAAACATCACAACTCTCTCTCAACGAGGATGGACATTCTTCATCATGCCAATATTGTCTTTGAAGTACTCATACTTCACTCTAGACATAAGCTTTGTGAGAATGTCCATTGTCTTCTCATCTGTGGATACATACCAGAGTTCTACTGGTCCTTTCTACACCATGTCTTGGATGAAATGGTATTTGATATATATATGCTTTGACTTGTCATGAAAGACCAGATTCTATGAAATCTTCACACAACTTTGATTATCAAAATATATAAAAGTTATCTCCAACTCTAGATCAAATAACCCTACAAGCAACTTCTGAAGCCAGACTACTTCACAACTTGCAACATTGTTTGTTATATATTATGCCTCTATTATACTCAGTGCCATTTTCATCTATTTTCTAATCAACCGTGATATCACACCTAATCCCAAATGGAAGTAACATCCTAATGTGATTTTCCTATCCATTGCACTCCCCACCTAGTCATAGTCTGTATAACCTTGCATCTTTACTTTATCGTCTGAGACATATCTAAGTCCATATCCAACCGTAGGTACCTCAACACATGTTTTTCTACTACCAAATCTACATTTCTAGGCTCAACCATGTACTGACTCAATGGATTCACTACAAAGCATATATCAAACATCGTGTCAACTAGGTACATCAAGGATCTGATCAATTATTGGTACATTGTGGGATCAACTGAATATGAAGAAGAATCACTTAAGAGATTTAGATTCATAACCATAGGTATGGCCATGGACTTGCAGTCCATCATCCTGGATCTCTATAGGATTTGAACTGTATACCTTCCTTGGCTAGGGAAGATTTCATCTAGTCTATTCCACACCACTAATCCCAATAAATAGTGCATCAAACCTAGATCCTTCATTTCGAACTCTAAAGTGAGTTCCCTCTTGCACCCATCTATGAGCTTCTCATCCCATGTAAGAAATAGATCATCCACATATAGTACCAATATCAATGGGAAACCATCTTCAACCTTGTAGTAAAGGTTTGGATCTGCATCACTTTTGTTAAACCCTAATCTCATCAGATAATTGACTATTATGACATACCATGCCAAGGGCGCCTTCTTAATCCTGCACACAAATTTCTTAAATTTACAAAAATGGCAATCCTCCCCATGGATCATAAAACCTTTTGGCTTCTCTATGTACACTTCTTCTTTAATTACATCATTCAAGAAAGAAGTATTGACATCCATCTAGTGTAATTTTCATACCATAACAGAATAAATAGAAATAATAGATTTAATGGAAGTGTACCTTGCTACTGGAGCAAATGTCTTGTCATAATATTCTCCCTTTTTCTAGAAAGAATCCTCTAGCCACAAATATAGTTTTTTAATTCTCTATTCTACCATATGCAATGTGATTGATCTTGTATATCCACTTGGAATTCACCGCTGACTTGCCTTCTGGTCTCAGAATCACTTCCCGCACATCATTCTTCATGATGGATTTGTATTCTTCCATCATGGAATCCTTCCACTCTTGTTTATTTGAAAATTCCTCATAAGTGGAAGGTTCTATATCAATGATATTACTCATCAATTCCATATATCTAGAAAACTTGTGTGGTTTCTTGCTCTCTCTGAAAGTGCCATAGGGATCTACAAGTTTTTCTACCTCTTGCAAAGTGTTATGGAGCCATGCTAGTCTCTTCCTGGTAGCTATAACTTCTCTAGGTGGATCTACATATATCTTTGGATCTACTATCTCATTATAATCTTATGGAATATGTTCTTCTAAAGTAGAGTCAACCATTATCACATCCTTTGGAGCCTCTTTTTCCTCTTTGTCCTCATCCATGTGAGACACTCTAGATTTCATGAAGGATTCTTCTTTATCAAAGGTGACATTCCTGCTAATCTCAATCTGTCTCTTTTTAGGGATGTATATTCTACAAGCCTTCGAAATCTCACTGTATCCAACAAAGTTTCCCTTCTTTCATGAAGGCTCTAACTTCATTCTCATTTCCTTGGGAACATGTATGTACACTAGGCATCCAAATATCCTGAACTTGCTAACTTATGGTTTCTTTCTGGTGCATACTTCTTCTGGTGTCTTGTTCCCCAATATATTGTGACAAATTTTTTTCTGGATATATACAATTGTACAGGATGCTTATACCCATAGATTCATGGGTAATTTATGATCATGGATCATCACTTTAGCATCTTTTACAATTGATTTGTTGTTTCTCTCTGCAACCCCATTCTGTTGGGAGTTGTAGGGATTTGTCAACACCCTCTTAATCCCTACTTCTCTGCAAAAATGTTTGAACTCATTTGAGGTTTATTCACCTCCAATATATGACCTCAAAACTTTATTTTTTCTTCTAGGGATATTTTCTACTAAAGCCTTGAATTCTTGAAACTTATTGAGTACTTCATCTTTTGTTTTCAAGAGATAGATGCATGTTTTACATGAGAAATCATCAATAAAAATGACATAATATAAAAAATTACCTAGAGATGGTACCATAATTTGTCCACATACATATGAATGTATGATTCCATGATCCCCTTGGATCTATTGTCACAGCTTGGAAAATTTCCCTTGGTATTCTTTCCAAGTGTGCATCCTTTGCATACTCCATCCTACTCTACCTTCATATCTAGTAGACATGTAACCATCTTGCTCAAAACTGGTAAGGATCTATAGTTGATGTGAGAAATTATCCGGTTCCATAGCTCATCAGAGATAATATTTTTGTGTACAATATCATGTTCTAGGTGTCTCTTCAATTTATACAATCATCCCTCTTGGACACCAATTACAGTAGTTGAATCTATACTTGAATCCTTAGGCCATATAAGGACTTTTGAATCAACAAAATATACTTTGAAGCCTTGATATTTTAAATCAGAGATAGAAAGAAGATTATTCAGTAATCCTTGTACAAAAAATACATCCCTTATTGAAATAGAGTTACCAGAATCAAGCTGGTAGTAGGCTTCTCCTAATCCTTTTACTGCATGTCTGGAATCATCCCCAAGTTCCACTTGAAGGGATGAATTATTTTATGTCAATTTTGTAAGATAACTTTGTAACTTGGTCATGTCCTTGGAAGAACCATTTTCCACCAACCAAATATCACTTCCTTGAGTGATGGTACCTGTGAGAGATGAGACATAGACATATTCTTCATCTTTTTAATTCTTTGTCTTCTTGTGAGATGTGGACTCCTCCATATATGTTGCATGTGCATGATGTTTTGTATTTCCTTTCCCGTGAGGAAATTGATAAGAAAGGTGTCCCAACTTCTAATAGTTGAAACATCTAATATTAGATACATCCTTCTTGTGATCTGGAACTGATTTTCTATTTTTCTTCAGACTGGTTTTTCTTCTTTCTTTTGTTTTCTTCACATGAGAAACAAGAGATTGATTCTATTTTTCATTGGTCTTATGTGACTTGGATATCAATCTTGATTCTTCTTGGGTACATTTTTTCCATAGCTTGTCAAATTTGGGTAATTTATTTCTTGCACGAATTCCTTGAACAAATGCATCCCAAGAAGAAGGAAATCCATTAAGAGTTGTAGTCACAAGATTTACATTATCCACTAAATCTACAATAGTTTCTAGTTGATCCTTGATATGAGAAATCCTCATGAAGTAGGTGGAAATTGTATCTAACTTGTTCATCATCATGTTTATGAGTCGATGCCTTAGGGTTAGCTTCCTGGTTGTATTCTTTCTTTCATATAGTATCGTTAAGGCATCAAAAATATCCTTTGGTTTCTTCAATTCTGATACATTGGGAATCAAGTGCTCCTTGATTGAATCTATCAAGATCCTCTTGGCCTTCATCTCATTCTTCTTATATTTTTCCTTGGCGTCTTCTTCTTCTAGTTCTGGGAGAACTATACTGACATGATCCAAGAGCTCATTCTCTTATAGAATGAAAGGTAGTCTATGCTTCCACAATCTGAAATTTTCTACTATGTCCATCCTATCTTTGACTCTCATATTGGTAATCATTGTCGCTAGTAGAATCCCTAGGTATGAAAGATCAACCTTCTTAAAAAGTCAATGCTAGGATTTCAAGATATGTGATAGGGCTAGTAAAATTTCTCTTTGGTGGAGTTATTCCCAACAACTTTGGAACAATTTCTCAATGAGCTTGAAAAAAAGAAAAATGTGCAGCAACAAGCCCCAAAATATGATCTTCCTTCGAGTGATTTGACTATTCTGAAGGTAACCCACCTCGATTCCATGTTATATTTTCTTAAATTTTCATAGAAGTAGATTTACCAGATTATTTAGATATTCATTTACATTCAACAACCATATACTGAAAATATAATCAAGATAAACAAGCACAACTAGACACAAATAATTTTCCTGGGAAAACCCCAAGACCAGGGTAAAATCCCAACCAACTTTTCTTAGAGAGAATATTTATAATGATACAATAAAACCATGAACAAGTTCTTTTCACGAGAGAAAAACTAATAAAGAATAAACCCTGATACAATAAACTATCTCTTATCCCTGTCAAACCCTAAAGAGGGTGGCTGAGGAACCACACATTACTAGCACAACTCTACTAGAGATAGCACACAAGAGAAATCACAAAGCAACCCCAGTTGTTGTAGTAGTTGCATCTTCTTCTTGCCTCTGAATTGTTCATTCTTCTTGAGTGAGATAGTTGTGTGAGTGAGTTATCAAATGAGAAATGCATCACTTTACTTATAGTCTTCAAGTCACATTAGTTGGGGCTGACTTCTCTTCCTGGAATTCTATTTCCAATTTATCTTTTCCTGTGGGTCAACTTCTCTTCCTGGAAATTCTATTTCCACTTTATTCTTTTCATGTGGGTCTACTTATCATCCAAGGTTTTCTTCAATTAGTCAATGGTATTCCTTTGACTTCTTGTTATCTTCTTCTTCTTTAAGAAAAGTTGTCCCAGAGGGAATACCTCTCGTTTCTACCAAAACATCAACAACACTTCTCATCACAAATTTCCCCAAAACTATGATTTTGTATGAGATATTTGTTGTTCCATGTTGTTTTCCAATTGAGGGACCCTCATTGATTTCTATTGATTCATATTAGATATAGTCAAATAATGTCCCCGGCGTATTTGTTTTTCTGGAGCACATACCAAAGTTCCCCTTTTCCCTAAAGTTAATTCCACCAACTTTTGGATCCTCGAACAATGATGAGGAGCTCAAGGTTTCATAACCATAACCCACCTTTTAATTTGGGAAAGCAGAGAGTATTCCAAGATACCAAGGCCCATTTTTTGGATGTATTGGCTCCTTGCCAAAGAAAATTTTACTAGATATTTTTTATGGCTTTAAGTATACATTTAGGAGAAGCAAGGGAAGAGAAGAGATAAAGAGGAACATCTTAGAGAAAATATATGAGGAGGATAGTGTGACCAACAATATTTAGATTTTGAAAGGTCCAACTGGAGATATTTTTATCTAGCTTAGTGAGGAGATCCTCCCAAGAGGCATTACAAATATCATAGTCAAGGAGAGGGGCTCCTATGCATTTGCATGGAAGGGAGCTCCAAGAAAATCCCAGGCTATGAGACATGTGGAACTGAACACCAGGGGCATGTTAAAGAAAAAAATTTGGGACTTGAGATGGTTAATGGAGAACTAGAAGCCTCTATAAAGTCATCAAGGAATTTTTTTAAATCTCTAGCTTATCAAGCAGTGGGGACTCCCATTAACATAATATCATTAACAAACTAGTTGTGGGATATTGGAAGACTGAAATTATGCAGGTAGAGACCTTGAAACTTAGGTGAATTGACAACAACTTTAAGACTTCTTCCCAGACCTTCAGCCATAAAAATTAAGATGAATAGGGGGAGAGGATCGCCTTCACGAATACCCTATGAGGGCCTAAAGGGGAATAAAGGGGAGCCATTCATCAGGATGGAGAAGAAGGGTGAAGAAATGAGGGAAAGTGTCTAGTTGATCAAAGAAGGATGACATCAAAAAGCAAGGAGGATTGAGGAAGTGTATACAGAAAATTAAAATACCATTTAGGTCCATGAGATAAAATCTAGGGTCACAATACAATCCCTCATAAACATGCTTAGTTCATATGTTCCTTTCCATTTGCATTTTTTCATGTGTTGTTTCATTCTCATTCGATTGTTCATGAAATTTCAAATCAACTAATCAACTCAACTTCCCTACACTAGAGAAAAACAAAATCCTTAAAAATGTATGAATACAAATCACATGGTAATGAACCATAGAGACAATTACCTTTCAATTATGATTCTCATAGTTTTATTCTAATCGATTGATTAAACATAAAAAATTTGCATAATACAACTAAAATATAAATGCGTATATCCATTTATATTTATATAGGTAGTCCTCTAGTGCCTTATCTATTTTTATAACTCTCTATCACTTCATTCTTTCATATATTGATCTTTCTCTTTCTAGGGTACTTCCTTGAATGACGAAGGGAAAGTGCATATCAATGGAAAGGAATTATTCAAGTATGATATCAATGGGTCTACTTGATTTGTAAGGCATGGTTTGACCATGTCATTTGTTTTTCCAGGAATTGTATCGATTTCCCTTTATGAGTATATTGTGGTTTGGCTTGCATTCATTCTCTCTCGTGCTTAATATTTTGTGCATATTTATTTTGGTTTGGGTAAGATATTTTTTCTTATGTCATGGTGATGTTTATGGAAAGTTTATACTCAGTTAATAAATTAAACAAGTTGGTATATTTTTGTTAGAATATCTAATTCTACTTGTTTTAATATCGTGTCACAAAATTGTGTTTGTAAGGTAGAGAATAATCTCTACGAGAGTGGTTTGATTTTGATTCTATAGTTTAGGAGATTGTTAGATAATTGGTTGTGAGAGAGATTCTTTCCAACTAAGAGTAAGAGAATAGTGTGAGGTTGAGATATTATCTCAACTAGGTGATTATATGATATATATCTTGAGAAAAACTTATTATATTTATATGTATTCAGTACATTAATTCAATAGTGTGTTTGACACATTATTTTTGTGTAATACTCTACTCTCTCATCTTAATATGGTATCAGAGTGAAACTGGGCATAACTCTTTCACAGGAATGCCTAGAACATGAGGAGAGTAGAATAAATTGTCTTGAGAGTGGATTTCTATAATGATATGTATGTAGTGGTGTGAATGTAATTACTATTGTGTCTGAAAGAGTCCATTAGTGGTGTTTCTCCATCACTGTTGAAGAGATCATTGGAGGAGATGTATGTCCATGATTATTGTGAGCCATTTCCTTTTATTGTCCAATTGATAGACTGTTGTGTGATAGAGTTGTGGGTCTTGGCCTATCATGTGAATCTCATGCTGGAGATGATCTCATGTGAGAAGTATTGTCGTTGTGAGGAAAGGCCCACCCGAAGAAGGGACACTACCGAAGTTGTTTGCTGCGTGGACGAGGCATTGCAGGTGGAACTCCATGATGGACAATGTGAGCCTTGGAGTTACTCTGGCTACCTTCGCGTACTGACAGCATGAAAATTTATTTGGTTGATAATGGACATTATTGAAGGTTGCATCTTGAATTCCGCGTGATAAGTCACGGTTGCAGTTTTATAATGGATAGAAATTATGAATACGTTATTGGAGGTTGCAACTACAGTCTTATTCTTATGAATACGTTATTGGAGGTTGCAACTGCATTATGCGCAATTGGTTCCAGCTGCATTCTTATTAGCATATTAGTAGTATACCATTACTGTTGTTTTGACTGTTAAGATTTTTGTGGTGATTGTTTTCAAAAAAATTTGGATAATTTATAGTATTTGTGATTGTTTGTGGACGTGTCAGATTTAGATCAAGCCAAGGATAAAAGTAGAAAGCTCAAAAGTGCATTGTTCCGTTCGTTTTTCCGTTTATGATTGATGTGTGCAAATTTGGGTAAGATATTCTTATCTCTACATTTTTTCAAGAATTCCAAATCTGCCACTCTTCTTTGAATTTTTATTCTGAGCTTTTTCAAAACTCAGATTTTATTCAGAATCTTTATTTTGTACAAAAAAATAATTTGACAGTTAAGATTTTTGTGGTGATTGTTTTCAAAATTTTTTGAATAATCCATAGTATTTGTAATTATTTATCAACGTTTCAGATCCAGATCAAAATCCATCTTCAAAACATAAAGCCAAGAATATCCAACAGACCTTATGAATCTTTGTTTGATTATTAATTAAATGTCGAGCAGACGAATATCAAACAAAGATTCAAACCTTACGGATCTTTGTTTGATTATTAATTAAATGTCGAGCAGACCTTACGAATCTCTCCATATGTACGTGTCTTCACTCCTATGCTACTCAGCTTCACCATAGATTTGTGAAATCCAAGTTAAAGCTTGATACACCGAAGTTACCCAGGATTTAAGGCACTTCAATTAAATAGTAAGTAATTCTAGAAAGGTGCAGGCAAGGTATATGGTCGATTTGTATCTGTGTAGTCTTGTCAAAGTTAAGTGAAATGGTTAGAGTATATCTTGTTATTATAATGAGAAATGCATTCATATGATTCTGGGTGAAAGAATTGGATGTTTATTGTTGTAACATTTAATTTGGTAAACTATTGTCACTAGTTTGTGTCTATATTGGAATTGGCCATATCAATGTTAGATAAATTTCATTAGAAAATGTTTGCAATAACCATTGGGTACAGTCAAATTATTATGAAGACTACTAGATGAGATGTAAATGAGATTATATTTCTCGCAATGTAATGAGCTTTGGGAATATGAGTTTTGGGAATATGATTGTTATAAAGGAGGATGGTAACCTTTGTGTTGATGTAAAGCATTTTTAAATGTATATTGTACCTAAATTAATGATGCATATACCATGTAAGGAGTGCATAATCGATTGTACCCTGATAACCCGAAGTTTTTTGGTCCAAGTTATATTGCCTCATCATAAACAAGTTAATTCCCCATTTTTTTTTGTAAACCTTATTATTCAGGAATATGTGTTAGTTCCCCATTTTTTTTGCAAGCCCTATTATTCAATAATATGTGTTAGTTCCCCATTTTATTTTTGTAAGCCCAAGTTTGATTGCACAATTCAATTTTTTACTACATATATGCATCAATTACATTTACAGTTAAAAAAACACAGACCATAAATGTTTTGTTTTCATGCTGGTATTTGGGCTCTATGTTTTCGTTTGCTCCTTGATGTATGTGGAATGATTCTGAGGTCAGCTTTGACATGACCTGTATGAAAAATAACAACGGCATG
>JASDQU010010875.1:72706-88887 GCA_032191745.1 Picea mariana | reverse complement strand
ATTCTCTTTTTCACAAATTATTTGAAGAATGCCATATCATTTGTGAACCAAATCACCAGATGCAGATAATATCCAAGTCATAAGATGATTCCCATAAATTATGGGGTGATAACAGATAGTAAAAATGGTGTCCTTGATACCAAATAAAACAGAAAGAGGAACATGAAATGAAAACAAGAATCCCAAACATCAAGACAAAGGAACTTGGGCATGAAACTTGGATTTCTTAGCACCATCTCCCATGGCCGAGTAATTTAGGATTTATCATTGTCATTCCCTATTGTCACCTGATCTAGGGAGCTGTAATATTATTGGGTGAGATTATGGAAGTGAAAATTTAGAGATGGCTATTACAAGTCATTCCAACTCATGTCGAAAAAGATGTTGGGACAAGAGGCCCCTTCATTGGCTCTACTTTTAGCAACTTTGTTGGCATCCCTCTTGACATGGGAGGGTATGAGAGATTAAATGTCTTGAATTTCATATTGAAGAATTTATAGGCTTGATTCTAAACACCAATTAGAAGAGACTTTACTTGGAGAGGATCCATTCTGGTTTTTAATGAGTATTTTGATGATAATCTAATATCACCCTTCGACAATTATCTTGGAGTATTTTTTTAATTCAGAAATATTCAAACTTTGAATAATATCTGATATATCAACTATGTTGTTCGAGTTGATTCCTAATTTACTTGCATGGATCTTGGGGATATGGCCCTTTGCATCTCAGAATACTCCACCATAGCCAGTTGGGCCTAGGTTTCCCTTCAAAACTCCATCAAATTTGAGCTTTATTAAATATTGAGGAGGAGGATACCATGAGAGAGAGGAGGAGGATTTAGGAGGATGCAGAAGGGATATTTTAATGGTCGAGGAATGGCTGAGATCCTAGTTGAAAATAATAATGTGTTCATTGTTGTTACACTTGAGGTCCTCCTTAGTCCATTGACAATACTGGATTGTTTCAAGAATATTTCTTCGAATTATTATCCAGGTTAAAGGGGAAGATTGTTCTTCATTTTTTAAAATGTGACTATTTCTATCCTTCCAAGTTTCCCAAAGGATGAAGCTTGGGAAAATGTTCCACATTTGATTGAGAATTAGATTTTGAAAGCCTTGAGGATTCCATGAATATATGGTTAGCTTGAAACTATCTAAATTATGATCAGTTTTTCAGAAAAAAGTTCCCCTTGATCCCAAATGGATGCACTATAAAATAAGGAGTTAAGAAGGTGCTCTAAGTGTTCCCTTTCCTTCTTACACATGACAGAAAGACCAAGGCCTTCAAAGCCTATATGGAGCAACTAATCCCAAATCAAAATTTTCTCATCAGTTGTTAGCCAAAGAAAGGTAACAACTTTAGGCCATAAATTGGCTTTCCATACTTTATCCCAAATTACATATGTGAGAACCAATTCATGCCCAACTACCAAAGACTAAGATTATTTAATATTGAAATTAGCTCCTAGGATATAGATCCGTCTAATTTTGTTTGGGCTAGCTCAGTATTTGATATGATGATTGAGTAGTTCCAATTTTAAAGAAAAGCAAATGGAATAGTCTCAGAGAAGAGCATGATTAGGCGAAAGTGACCAATGCAAATCTGAGGAAGCAGGGCATGAATCATAGTAGTGGTGAACCTTGTTTCCATGACTTTATTTGAGGATTTCTTGGAGGATTATATAGTTGGGGTTTTCTTGAAGCCTATGCAATTGTTGAAAATAATATTCCCAAAAAAGGGAGACTTGTTAGATTTTATTAAATTTTTAGAGAAATAGATTTACCAGAGTATTTAGATCTTATTTTACATTCAAAAACCATATACTAAAAATAAGAAGGATAAACAAGCATAAGAAGACACAAAGATTTATCCTGGGATAAACCTAAGATCGGGGAAAAAAACCCACCCAACTTTTCTTAGAGAGAATATTTCTAATAATAAAATACAACCATGAACAATCTCTATTCACAAGACAAAAATTGATAATGAAGAAACCTTGATACAATAAATTATCTCCTCTCCTTGTCAAACCCTAGCGAGGATAGCTGAGGCACCACACAATACTATCACAACTCTACTAGATATCACACACAAGAGAAATCACCAAGAACCACCAAGAAACCCCAATTGTTGCAGTAGTTGTGTCTTGTTCTTGACTCACACTTGTGCCTTCTTCCTAAGTGAGATAGTTGTGTGAGTGAGTTATCAAATGAGAAAGGCATCACTTTATTTATAGTCTTCAATTCACTTTAGTTCGGGCCGACTTCTCTTCCTGGAATTCTATTTTCACTTTATCTTTCCTTGTGGGATGACTTCTCTTCCTAGAAATTATATTTCCACTTTATTCTTTTCATGTGGGATGAAATCTCTTCCAAGGTGTTCTTGAACTATTCAATGGCACTCCTTTGAATTCTTGTGATCTTCTTCTTCTATAAGAAAAATTTTCCAGGAAGGAATACCTCCCATTGCTACCAAAACATCAATACTCCCTCTTATCTAGGGAGGTATTCTTCCATGATGTTATATTCTAGTAGTCCCAATCACACCCATACATTTCACATGGCATGGGAAATATTACCACCATAGTCTCAATACTATGTTGCAAGTATCTAGTAGTCCCCATCAGACTCATCCACTTCACATGGAATGGGAAATACTACCACCATAGTCAAAATACTACGTTGCAAGTATCTAATAGTCCCAATCACAACCATCCACTTCAAATGGAATGGGAAAGACTACCACCATAGTCACAAGACAACACTGCAAGTATCTATGATGTTTATCCTCTCCTAATAGTCCTAATCACACCCATCCACGTCACATGATATGGGAAAGACTACCACCATAGCCCCATTCACACCTAGCCACTTCACATGGATTAGGAAAGGATACGCCATGTTCCCAATAACACATAGCCACTTCACATGGCGTATGCAAGACCACACTACAATTCCCAATCACACCTATCCACTTCACATGGCGTAGGCAAGAATTGTACCAGGCTACTCATTACTCCCTCAGTCACTTCACATGGCTAATATGGGAAACCCTTGGAAAAAATAAGCATCACAACTCTCTCTCAACGAGGGTGGACATTCTTCATCATGCCAAGATTGTCTTTGAAGTACTCATACTTCACTCTAGACATAAGCTTTGTGAGAATGTCCATTGTCTTCTCATCTGTAGATACGTACCAGAGTTCTACTGGTCCTTTATGCACCATGTCTTGGATGAAATGGTATTTGATTATCAAAATATGGTATTTGATTATCAAAATATGCTTTGACTTGTCATGAAAGACCAAATTCTATGAAATCTTCAACACAACTTTGATTATCAAAATATATAAAACTTGTCTCCAACTCTAGATCAAATAACCCTACAAGCAACTTCTGAAGCCAGACTACTTCATGACTTGAAACATTGTTTGTTATATATTATGCCTCTATTGTACTCAGTGCCATTTTCATCTATTTTCTAATCAACCATGATATCATACCTAATCCCAAATGGAAGCAACATCCTAATGTGATTTTCCTATCCACTGCACTCCCCACCTAGTCATAGTCTGTATAACCTTGCATCTTTACTTTACCTTCTGAGACATATCTAAGTCCATATCCAACTGTAGGTACCTCAACACATGTTTTTCTACTACCAAATCTACATGTCTAGGCTCAACCATGTACTGACTCAATGGATTTACTACAAAGCATATATCAAACATTATGTTAACCAGGTACATCAAGGATCCAATCAATTGTCGGTACATTGTGGGATCAACCGAATATGAAGAAGAATCACTTAAGAGATTTAGATTCATAACCATAGGTGTGGCCATGGACTTGCAGTCCATCATCCCGGATCTCTGCAGGATTTGAACAGTATACCTTCCTTGGCTAAGGAATATTTCATCTGGTCTATTCCACACCACTAATCCCAAGAAATAGTGCATCAAACCTAGATCCTTCATTTTGAACTCTGAAGTGAGTTCCCTCTTGCACCCATCTATGAGCTTCTCATCCCATGTAAGAAATAGATCATCCACATATAGTACCAATATCAATGGGAAACCATCTTCAAACTTGTATTAAAGGTTGGGATCTGCATCACTTTTGGTAAACCCTAAGCTCATCAGATAATTGTCTATTCTAACATACCATGTCGAGGGTGCCTTCTCAATCCTGCACATAGATTTCTTAAATTTACAAACATGGCAATCCTCCCCATGGATCATAAAACCTTTTGGCTGCTCTATGTACACTTCTTCTTTAATTACATCATTCAAGAAATAAGTATTGACATCCATCTAGTGTAATTTCCATACCATAACAGAAGAAATAGAAATAATAGATTTAATGAAAGTGTATCTTGCTACTGGAGAAAATGTATTGTCATAATATTCTCCCTTTTTCTAGAAAGAATCCTCTAGCCACAAATATAGCTTTGCAATTCTCTATTCTACCATATGCAACGTGATTTATCTTTTATATCCACTTGGAATTCACCATTGACTTGCCTTCTGGTCTAAGAAGGCACTTCCCACACATCATTCTTCATGATGGATTGGTATTCTTCTATCATGGAAACCTTACACACTTGTTTCTTTGCAACTTCCTCATAAGTGGAAGGTTCTATATCAATGATATTACTCATCAATTCCATATATCTAGAAAACTTGTGTGGTTTCTTTCTCTCTCTGAAAGTGCCACAGGGAGCTACAAGTTTTTCTACCTTCTGCAAAGTGTTCTGGAGCCATGCTAGTCTCTTCTTGGTAGCTATAACTTCTCTAGGTGGATCTACATATATATTTGGCTCTACTATCTCATTATAATCTTCTGGAATATGTTCTTCTGAAGTAGATTCAATCATTATCGCATCCTTTAGAGCCTCGTTTTCCTCTTTGTCCTCATCCATGTGAGACACTCTAGATTTCCTGAAGGATTCTTCTTTATCAAAGGTGTAATTCCTACTAATCTCAATTTGTCTCTTTTTAGGGATGTATATTTTATAAGCCTTCGAAATCTCACTATATCCAACAAAGTTTCCCTTCTTTCATGAAGGCTCTAACTTCATTCTCATTTCCTTGGGAACATGTATGTACACTAGGCATCCAAATATCCTGAACTTGCTAACTTATGGTTTCTTTCCGGTGCATACTTCTTCTGGTGTCTTGTTCCCCAATATATTGTGACAAATTTTTTTCTGGATATATACAATTGTATAGGATTCTTATACCCATAGATTCATGGGTAATTTATGATCATGGATCATCACTTTATCATCTTCTACAATTGATTTTTTATTTCTCTCTGTAACCCCATTCTGTTAGGGGTTGTAGGGATTTGTCAGCACCCTCTTAATCCCTACTTCTCTGCAAAAATGTTTGAACTCATTTGAGGTGTATTCACCTCCATTATCTAACTTCAAAACTTTAATTTTTCTTCTAGGGATATTTTCTACTAAATCCTTGAATTCTTGAAACTTATTGAAAACTTCATCTTTTGTTTTCAAGAAATAGATCCAGGTTTTACATGAGAAATAATCAATAAAAATGACATAATATAAAAATTTACCTAGAGATGGTACCATCATTTGTCCACATACATATGAATGTATGATTTCCATGATCCCCTTGGATCTATTGTCACAGCTTGGAAAATTTCCCTTGGCATTATTTCCAAGTGTGCATCCTTTGCATACTCCATCCTACTCTACCTACATATCTAGTAGACCTGTAACCATCTTGCTCAAAACTGGTAAGGATCTATAGTTGAAGTGAGAAATTATCCGGTGTCATAGCTCATCAGAGATAATAGTTTTGTGTACAATATCTTGTTCTAGGTGTCTCTTCAATTTATACAATCATCCCTCTTGGACACCAATTACAGTAGTTGAATCTGTACTTGAACCCTTAGTCCATATAAGGACTTTCCCATCAACAAAATATACTTTGAAGCCTTGATATTTTAAATCAGAGATAGAAAGAAGATTATTCTTTAATCCTTGTACAAACAATACATACCTTATTGAAATAGAGTTACCAAAATCAAGCTGGTAGTAGGTTTCTCCTACTCCTTTTACTGCATGTATGGAATCATCCCCAAGTTCCACTTGAAGGGATGAATTATTTTATGTCAATTTTGTAAGATAACTTTGTAACTTGGTCATGTGCTTGGAAGAACCATTTTCCACCAGCCAAATATCACTTCCTTGAGTGATGGTACCTATGAGAGATGAGACATAGACATATTCTTCATCTTTTTATTTCTTTGTCTTCTTGTGAGATGTGGACTCCTCCATATATGTTGCATGTGCATGATGTTTTGTCTTTCCTTTCCCTTGAGGAAATTGATAAGAAAAGTGTCCCAACTTCTGATAGTTGAAACATCTAATATTAGATACATCCTTCTTGTGATCTGGAACTGATTTTCTATTTTTCTTTAGACTAGTGTTTCTTCTTTATTTCGTTTTCTTCACATGAGAAACAAGATATTGATTCTCTTTTTCATTGGTCTTATGTGACTTGGATATCAATCTTGATTCTTCTTGGGTACATTTTTTCCATAGCTTTTCAAATTTGGGTAATTGATTTCTTGCACAAATTCCTTGAACAAATGCATCCCAAGAAGAAGGAAATCCATTAAGAGTTGTAGTCACAAGATTTACATTATCCACTAAATCTACAATAGTTTCTAGTTGATCCTTGATATGAGAAATCCTCATGAAGTAGGTGGAAATTGTATCTGACTTGTTCATTATCATGTTTCTGATTCGATGCCTTAGGGTTATCTTCTTGGTTGTATTTTTTCTTTCATATAGTATCGTTAAGGCATCAAAAATATCCTTTGGTTTCTTCA
This sequence comes from Picea mariana, assembly GCA_032191745.1. Classification (NCBI taxonomy): domain Eukaryota; kingdom Viridiplantae; phylum Streptophyta; class Pinopsida; order Pinales; family Pinaceae; genus Picea; species Picea mariana. The sequence continues at coordinate 82,021 of JASDQU010010875.1, read as the reverse complement.
ATTCTGATACATTGGGAATCAAGCGGTCCTTGATTGAATCTATCAAGATCCTCTTGGACTTGATCTCATTCTTCTTATATTTTTCCTAGGCATCTTCTTCTTCTGGTTCTAGGAGAACTATACTGACATGATCCAAGAGATCATTCTCTTATAGAATGAAAGGTAGTCTATGCTTCCACGATCTGAAATTTTCTACTATGTCCAGCCTATCTTTGACTCTCATACTGGTAATCATTGTCGCTAATAGAATCCCTAGGTATGAAAGATCAACCTTCTTAAAAATTCAATGCTAGGATTTCAGGATATGCGATAGGGTTAGTAAAATTTCTCTTTGGTGGAGTTATTCCCAAAAACTTTGGAATAATTTCTCAATGATATTGAAAAAATAAAAATGTGCAGCGACAAGCCCCAAAATATGATCTTCCTTCGAGTGATTTGACTGTTTTGAAGGAAACCCGCCTCGATTCCATGTTATATTTTCTTAAATTTTCATAGAAGTAGATTTACCAGATTATTTAGATATTATTTTACATTCAACAACCATATACTGAAAATATAATCAGGATAAACAAGCACAACTAGACACAAATAATTTTCTTGGGAAAACCCCAAGACCGGGGTAAAATCCCAACCAACTTTTCTTAGAGAGAATATTTCTAATGATACGATAAAACCATGAACAGGCTCTATTCACAAGATTAAAAATNCCCTGATATAATAAACTATCTCTTATCCTTTTCAAACCCTAGAGAGGGTGGCAGAGGAACCACACATTACTAGCACAACTCTACTAGAGATAGCGCACAAGAGAAATCACAAAGAAACCCCAGTTGCTGTAGTAGTTGCATCTTCTTCTTGCCTCTAAATTGTTCCTTGTTCCTGAGTGATATAGTTGTGTGATTGAGTTATCAAATGAGAAATAAATCACTTTGCTTATATTCTTCATGTCACATTAGTTGGGGCTGACTTCTCTTCCTGGAATTCTATTTTCAATTTATCTTTTCTTGTGGGTTGACTTCTCTTCCTGGAAATTCTATTTCCACTATATTATTTTCATGTGGGTCGACTTCTCTTCCTGGAAATTCTATTTCCACTTTATTCTTTTCATGTGGGTCGACTTCTCTTCAAAGGTTTTCTTCAATTAGTCAATGGTATTCCTTTGACTTCTTGTTATATTATTCTTCTCTAAGAAAAGTTGTCTAGGAGGGAATACCTCTCGTTTCTACCAAAACATCAACAACACTTCTCATCACAGATTTCCCAAAAACTATGATTTTGTATGAGATATTTGTTGTTCCATGTTGTTTTCGAATTGAGGGACTCTCATCGATTTCCATTGATTCAGATTAGATATAGTCAACTAATGTCCCCAGCATATTTTTTTTTCTGGAGCACATACCAAAGTTTCCCTTTTCCCTAAAGTTAATTCCACCAACTTTTGGCTCCTAGAACAACGATGAGGAGCTCAAGGTTTCGTAACCCAAACCCACCTTTTAATTTGGGAAAGCAGAGAGTATTCCAAGATACTAAGGCCCATTTTTTGGATGTATTGGTTCCTTTCCAAAGAAAATTTTACTAGATATTTTGTATGGCTTTAAGTATACATTTAGGAGCAGCAAGGGAAGAGAAGAGATAAAGAGGAACATCTTAGAGAAAATATATGAGGAGGATAGTGTGATCAACAATATTTAGATTTTGAAAGGTCCAAATGGAGATATTTTTATCTAGATTAGTGAGGAGATCCTCCCAAGAGGCATTACAAATATCATAGTCAAGGAGAGGGGATCCTAGGCATTTGTATGGAAGGGAGCTCCAAGAAAATCCCAGGCTACGAGACATGTGGAACTGAACACCAGGGGCGTGTTAAAGAAAAAAATTTGGGACTTGAGATGGTTAATGGAGAACTAGAAGCCTCTATAAAGTCATCAAGGAATTTTTTAAAATCTCTAGCTTATCGAGCAGTGGGGACTCCCATTAACATAATATCATCAACAAACTAGTTGTGGGATATTGGAAGACTGGAATTATGCAGGTAGAGACCTTGAAGCTTAGGTGAATTGAAAACAACTTTAAGACTTCTTCCCAGACCTTCAGCCATAAAAATGAAGATGAATAGGGGGAGAGGATCACCTTCACGAATACCCTATGAGGGCCTAAAGGGGAATAAAGGGGAGCCATTCATCAGGATGGAGAAGAAGGGTGAAGAAATGAGGGAAAGTGTCTAGTTGATCCAGGAAGGATGAAATCAAAAATCAAGGAGGATTGAGAGAATGTATACAGAAAATTAAAATACCATTTAAGTCCATGAGATAAAATCTAGGGTCACAATACAATCCCTCATAAACATTCTTAGTTCATATATTCCTTTCCATTTGCACTTTTTCATGTGTTGTTTCATTCTCATTCGATTGTTCATGAAATTTCAAATCAACTAATCAACTCATCCTCCCTACTCTAGAGAAAAACAAAATCCTTAAAAATTTATGAATACAAATCACATGGTAATGAGCCATAGAGACAATTACCTTTCAATTATGATTCTCATAGTTTTATTCTAATCTATTGATTAAACATAAAAAATTTACATAATACAACTGAAATCTAAATGCTTATATCCATTTATATAGGTAGTCCTCTAGTGCCTTATCTATTTTTATAACTCTCTATCACTTCATTCTTTCATATATTGATCTTTCTCTTTCTAGGGTATTTCCTTGAATGATGAAGGGAAAGTGCATATCAATGGAAAATACATGGAATTATTCAAGTATGATATCAATGGGTCTACTTGATTTGTAAGGCATGGTTTGACCATGTCATTTGTTTTTCCAGGAATTTTATCGATTTCCCTTTATGAGTATATTGTGGTTTGGCTTGCATCCATTCTCTCTAATGCTTAATATTTTGTGCATATTTGTTTTGGTTTAGGTAAGATATTTTTTCTTATGTCATGGTGATGTTTATGGAAAGTTTACACTTAGTTAATAAATTAAACATGTTGGTATATTTTTGTTAGAATATGTAATTCTACTTGTCTTAATATCGTGTCATAACATTTTGTTTGTAAGGTAGAGACAATCTCTACAAGAGTGGTTTGATCTTGATCCTACATTTTAGGAGATTGTTAGATAATTAGTTGTGAGAGAGATTCTCTCCAACTAAGAGTAAGAGAATAGTATGAGGTTGAGATATTATCTCAACTAGGTGATTGTATGATATATATCTTGAGAAAAACTTATTGTATTTATATGTATTTAGTACATTAATTCAATAGTGTGTTTGACACATTATTTTTTTGTAATACTCTACTCTCTCATCTTAATATGGTATCAGAGAGAGACTGGACATAACTCCCTCACGGGAGTGCCCAGAACATGAGGAGAGTAGAATAAATTGTCTTGAGAGTGGATTTCTATAATGATGGATTTCTATAATGATATGTATGTAGTACTGTGAATGTAATTGCTATTGTGTGTGAAAGAGTCCATTAGCGTTGTTTCTCCATCACTGTTGAAGAGATCATTGGAGGAGATGTATGTCCATGATTATTGTGAGACGTTTCCTTTTGTTGTCCAATTGACAGATTGTTGTGTGATAGAGTTGTGGGTCTTGGCCTATCATGTGAATCTCATGCTGGAGATGATCTTGTGTGAGAAGTATTGGCGTTGTGAGGAACGAACCACCCGAAGAAGGGACACTACCGAAGTTGTTTGTTGCGCGGACGAGTCATTGCAGGTGGAACTCCATGATGGACAACGTGAGCCTTGGAGTCACTCTGGCTACCTTCGTGTACTGACAGCACGAAAAATTGACACCATGAAAATTTATTTGGTTGATAATGGACATTATTGAAGGTTGCATCTTGAATTCTGCGTGATAAGTCACGACTGCAGTTTTATAATGGATAGAAATTATGAATACGTTATTGGAGGTTGCAGCTGCATTATGCGCAATCGGTTCCAGCTACATTCTTATTCTTATTAGCATATTAGTAGTATACCATTACTGTTGTTTTTACTATTGTTTTGGCTGTTAAGATTTTTGTGGTGATTGTTTTTAGAATTTTTTTGGATAATTTATAGTATTTGTGATTTGTTTTTGGATGTGTAAAATCTAGATCAGATCCATCCTCAAGACGTAAATCCAAGGATAAAAATAGAAAGGAGAAAGCTCAGAAGTGCATTGTTCCGTTTGTTTTTTTTGTTAATGATTGATGCGTGCAAATTTGGGTAAGACATTCGTATTCCTACATTCTTTCAAGAACTCCAAATCTTCCACTCTTCTTTGAATTTTTACTCTGAGCTTTTTCAAAATTCGGATTTCATCCAGAATCTCCTTTCCATATAGAAAAATAATTTGACAGTTAAGATTTCTGTGGTGATTGTTTTCAGAATTTTTTGAATAATCCACAATATTTGTGATTGTTTATGGACGTTTCAGATCCAGATCAAAATCCAACTTCAAAACAAAACATAAAGACAAAAATATCCAACAGACCTTACGAATCTCTGTTTGATTATTAATTAAATGTCGAGTAGACGAATATCGAACAGACCTTATGAATCTTTGTTTGATTATTAATTAAATGTCGAGCAGACCTTACGAATCTCTCCATTTGTACCTGTCTTCACTCCTATGCTACTCAGCTTCACCATAGATTTGTGAAATCCAAGTTAAAGCTTGATATACCGAAGTTACCCAGGATTTAAGGTGCTTCAATTAAATAGTAAGTAATTCCGGAAAGGTGCAGGCAAGGTATATGGTCGATTTGTATCTGTGTAGTATTGTCAAAGTTAAGTGAAATGGTTAGAGTATATCTTGTTATTATAATGAGAAATGCATTGATATAATTCTGGGTGAAAGAATTGGATGTTTATTGTTGTAACATTTAGTTTGGTAAACTATTGTCATTAGTTTGTGTCTATATTGGAATTGGCCATTCCAATGTTAGACAAATTTTACTAGAAAATTTTTGCACTAACCATTGAGTACCATTCAAATTATTATGAAGACTACTAGATGAGATGTAAATGAGATTATATTTCTCGCAATGTAATGAGTTTTGGGAATATGAGTTTTGGGAATATGATTGTTACAAAGGAGGATGGTAACCTTTGTGTTGATGTAAAGAATTTTTAAATGTGTATTGTTCCTAAATTAATGATGCATATACCATGCAAGGGGTGCATGATCGATTGTACCCTGATAACCCATAGTTTTTTGGTCCAAGTTATATTGCCTCATCATAAGCAAGTTAGTTTCCCATTTTTTTTTGTAAACCCTATTATTCAAGAATATGTGTTAGTTCACCCTTTTTTTTTTTTTTTTNTTTGCAAGCCCTATTATTCAAAAATATGTGTTAGTTCCCAATTTTTTTTTGTAAGCCCAAGTTTTATTACACAATTCAATTTTTTACTACATATATGTATCAATTACATTTACAGTTAAAAAACCACAGACCATATATGTTTTGTTTCCATTTTGGTATTTGGGCTCTGTGTTTTCGTTTGTTCCTTGATGTATGTGGAATGATTCTGAGGTCAGCTTTGACATGACCTATATGAAAAATTATGACGACATGAAGAAAAAAAATGATAGACATTGACAAAGGAAGACAAGACATGAGCATGAGCTATTCAGCCATCTAAATGGCTCGTTTCAGCCATGTAATATGATTTAGAATTAAATGAAAAATCCATTTCTTAAAAACAAATAAATTTGTGTTTTTAAATAAATTAAATAAAATTAATTAGCATTGACCATTCCATCATAGTGACTAGGATTTATAAGATTTTTGTTCAAATCATAAGTATGATCAGGAGTGAAATGAAAAATTAAATGACTAAACCATATTAAATGTAAAACTTTTAAATAAAATAATTAAACGGAAAATTGAATGCTTAAATCATAAACTCACAAGTATGTTTCAAATAAAAAATCAACTTCTTAAAAATAAATATATTTATATTTATAAATAAATGATTTACATTGGCCAATTCATCATGTTGATTAAGCTTTAAACTCATAAATAAGATTATGAGAAATGAAAATTTGAATGGTTAAATCATATAAAAATTCCTGTAATAATAAAAAAAAAAAAATGAATACTTATATTATGAATATATTTACTAAAGTAAAAATCACCACAAATTATTAATAGTTGGGAGAGAGATAACATCTTGAAGTTATAGTTATAAGAATCAAAACCAATGAAGCAGCAAAACCAATGTTGTATGGTGACAAAACCAATGTAGCATCTAAACTCAATTTAACTAGTCAAACTGAAGTGTCAACTGAAAAAGAATATTCTCCAGGTGGAATATTCTTCCCTAAAATATAGGAGATTGGATAATGAATAATTATGATTAATAAACAAGGAAAAACCTTAGGAAAAAAAATCCTAGGTATGTGTGAAGTAACTCCAACAGGTTTGTGCAAAATAACCATCTAGAAAACTCAATTCTTAGCGATAAAAAATGTTGAAACGCTAGCGATAAAAAATGTTGAAACGCGGACTAGGAGAAAATTTCCAAGCATTACTAAATAGGTAAATCTCTCCTTGTTGTCCAAAATAGAGCCCAAATTTTTTTCATAGGATAGTGTTTATACACATTGGGTTAATTCTATGGAAGAAGAACTAAATCAGATTGAAAATAATGAGACATGGGAACTTGTTCCCAGACCAAAAGATAAGTATGTAATCAGCGCCAAATGGCTCTTCAGAAACAAATTGGATGAAGATGGACAAGTAGTAAGAAAGAAAGTAAGATTAGTTTGTAAGGGATATGCTCAAGTGGAAGGTATTAACTTTAAATAATAATAAAAAATGATGTTGCAATATTAGAATCCATTAGAATGTTTTTGGTATTTGCTAGCATTAATAGTTTTAAAGTGTATCAAATGGATGTCAAGTCATCATTTCTAAATGGATATTTAAATGAAGAAGTGTAAATTGAACAACGAGAAGGATTCTTACTGTCAAAAAAGAAAGATTGTGTTTGCATATTGAATAAAGAACTTTATGTATTAAATAAATCTCTTAGAGCATGGTATTCAAGCCTTGACAAGTACTTGCAACAAGATGGTTTCAAAAAGGGAAAACGAGACAACAATATTTACATCAAAATAGACAATGAAAATATTTTAATGATCATGGTTTATGTGTATGATATCATTTTTGGAAGTAATGTTGATAGAATGAGCCAAAAGTTTGCAGAAGAAATGCAAAGAGAATTTGAGATGTCCATTCTTGGAGAATTGTCATTATTTCTAGGATTGTAGATTTTTCAATCCAAAAAAGGCATATTCATTTCTCAAACCAAACATATCAAGGAAATGTTGAACAAATTTGGAATGGAAGGTTGTGCTCCTGTCAGTACACCCATAGTCACTGGTTGTAGATTGAGAAAAGAGGATGAATCAAAGAAAGCTAATAAAACTTTATATAGAAGGTTGTGCTCCTGTAAGTACACCCATAGTCACTGGTTGTAGATTGAGAAAAGAGGATGAATCAAAGAAAGCTAATAAAACTTTATATAGATCAATGATAGGAAGCCTACTATATGTTATAGCTTCAAGGCCAGATATTATGCAGGTAGTTGGAAGGTTTCAAGATGCACCAAAAGAAACACATGTGCGGGCAGTAAAAAAAATATTCAGATATTTGAAAGGCACATTGGATTTTGGTTTATGGTATCCCACATGTACAAACTTTACACTAACTACACAGATGCAAATTAGGCAGGTAGTGTGGATGATAGAAAGAGCACCAATGGTGGGCCATTCTTTCAAGGAAACAACCTAGTGTCTTGGTTTAGCAAGAAGAAATCACCAATTTATATATCCACATCAGAAGAAAAATGCATTGCAGTAGCATCATGGTGTACACAAGTTCTCTGGATGAAAAAAATATTGAAGAACATTAAGATTAAGATTAACATGAATTGATGACTATTCAAGAAAAAATAAATCTAGACAGACAAGTTAAGGAGATTGGTGTCTCTAGTAAGTTGGCGCTTACATCTTGTTGAGTTGGTGCTCAATTAAGGATATTGGTGTTTCTAGCAGGTTGATTCCTGCAAATATTGTAACTGTAGGTTGGTGCCTACAAGTGTAGTTGAGTTGGTTGTTAGATGAAGGGATTGATTTCTCTTTCAGTTCAGTGCTTGTAAACATTATAATAGATTAGTGTCTACAACAAATTGTTTCGTATAAATGCATTTTAATAAAATCTTATGTCACTTTCTCCCTTTTGAATTTCCATGTTAAATATTTAAGTACTTTGCACTATGTTTTTGTATATGTTTCTTATTGTTGTTAAAGTAATGAATTGATAAGTGTAATATTGTAAGAAAAAAACAAAAAATCATGTATTTATTCACGTTGTTTTAATATCAGCAAGTGTGCCAACAATTTATTGTGCATAATTAATTAATGTATGTGCATAAACAATTAATTTATGTTACAAATAACTATCCACAATATCTTCATATAGAGAATGACCCATTATCTTTGATTGTAAAAGGAGAGAGGGAATTGGTTGTACATTTATCATTGTAGAGGATCCATGAGATACATTTATTTTATTTTTATATGCTTTTGTATTGTCTATTTAGTTGATTCAATATAAATATATACAGACAAAATATATTTGTCTTTTCATTTTTATATTTTTTAAGTTTATTGTTATTTTTCTTGATGTTTACAACGCCTACTTAGTAAATTTCCCCTAACTATATTTGCAGCATTGGGTACAACTTCAACGATTCCTCGCACTAGAGCCTAGAGATTTTGTTTGTCAATCATGGTTTTTGATAGACTTAAGAGTATGCAAATATTTTTGTTTTGATATCTAAATGGTAGGGTGGATATATTAATATTGGTTTCCTCCATGAATATTATTTCATTATTGATTACCTTTTATTATATATTTGTTGTTTTGGAAGATTATATATTTATTGTTTTGGAAGATGCGGTTCCTAGGACATTGTTTAACCTTTTGGTATTAGTTTAAATTAACAAGGCATGTGAGAAATTATTTCATTATTTCATTATTGATTACCTTTTATTATATATTTGTTGTTTTGGAAGATTATATATTTATTGTTTTGGAAGATGCGGTTCCTAGGACATTGTTTAACCTTTTGGTATTAGTTTAAATTAACAAGGCATGTGAGAAATTTATGTGTGTATATTTTTTTGTGATGGCATGGTGGATGATAATGTGATGGATGGCATGGCGAATGTTTGTAAAAAAATTTAATTCAATTTTTTTTATTTATTTAATATATATATATATATATATATATATATATA
>JASDQU010010875.1:61898-72617 GCA_032191745.1 Picea mariana | reverse complement strand
TTTTTATTTGTGTAATTAAGTAGAAATTGTATAGAGGTTTAATTATGAGCAAAGAGGATAGTACCAATTTACTCTTTGCCATGAATTTTGAGTTCCATAAACTTTGTTGGTCTGTTTGCTGGAAAACCAGGTCAGCTGTAAATTTTAACTTGAATAGTTCTTGTGTTTCCAAAAAGGAAAGTAAAATAAAACCTTTTAAGAAGACTAAACTTAGAAACATCTAGATAGTAAAAATGGTGGCCCTGAGACCAAATAAAACAGAAAGAGGAACATGAAATGAAGACAGGAATCCCAGACATCAAGACAAAGGAAATTGGGCATGAAACTTATATTTCTTAGCACCAACTCCCATGGATGAGTAAGTTAGGATTTATCATTGTCATTCCCTATTGACACTTGATCCGAGGAGACATAATATGATTGGGTGATATTATGGCAGTGAAGCTTTACATATTTTTATGACAAGTCATTTCAACGCATTTCAAAATCAATGTTGGGACAGGAGGCCCCTTCATTGGATCTACATTTAGCAACTTTGTTTGTATCCCTCTTTACATGGGAGGGTATGAGAGATGAAATGTCTTGAATGCCATATTGAAGCATTTCTAGGCTTGATTCCAAACACCAATTAAAAGAGATTTTACTTAGAGAGGAGCCATTCTGGAGTTTAATGAGTATTTTGATGATAATTTGGGATTCTCCTTCAACAATTATCTTGGAGTATTTTTGTAATTTGGAAATTTTCAAACTGTGAAGAAGATCACATAGTTCAACTATGTTTTTGGAGGTGATTCCCAATTTACTTGAGTATATCTTGGGGATATGGCCCTTTACATCTCGGAAGACTTCACCATAGTCAACTGGGCCTAGGCTGCCCTTCAAAACTCCATCAATTTTGAGCTTTATTAAATATTGAGGGGGAAGATACCACAAGAGAGAAGAGGAGGATTTAGGAGGATGTAGAAGTGATATTTTGATGATCAAGGAACTATGGATATCATAGTTGAAAAGAATAATATGTTCATTATTGTTACACTTGAGTTCCTCCTTACTCCATTAAGAATATTGGATCGTTTCAAGAATATTTCTTCGAATTATTATCCAAGTTAAAGAGGTAGATTGTTCTTCATTTTTGAAAATGTGACTATTTCTATCCTTCCAAGCTTCCCAGAGGACGAAGCTTGGGAAAATTTTCCACATTCGGTTGAGAATTGGATTCTGAAAGCCCTTAAGGATTCCATGAAGAGATGGTTATCTTGACACTATATAAATTATGATTTGTTTTTCAGAAAAGTGTGGCCACTTGATCCCAAATGGATACACTATAAAATAAGGAGTTAATAAGGTACTCTAAGTGTTCCCTTTCCTTATTACACATGACACAAATACCAAGGCCTTCAAAACCTCTATGGAGCAAATGATCCCAAGTCAAAATTTTCACGTTCGTTCTTAGCCAAAGAAAAGTAACATTTTTTTTCCATAAATTGTATTTCCATACTTTATCCCAAATGACATATGTGGAAACCAATGCATGCCCAACTACCAAGGAGTAGGATTCTTTAATATTGAAATTACCTCTTTGGATATAGCTCCATCTGATTTTTTTGGGGCTAGTTCAGTATTTGGTATGATGATTGAGTAGCTCCAAGTTTAAAGAAAAGTACATGGAATAGTCTTGGAGAGGATATGATCAGGGGAAATTGACCAATTCCAGTCTGAGGAATATTTGGGGCATGAATCCTAGTAGTGGTGAACCTTGTTTCCATGACTTTCTTTGAGGATGTCTTTGAGGATTATATAGTTGGGATTTTCTTGTATCTTATGCAACTGCTGAAAATAATATTCCAAAAAATATGGAGACTTGTTAGATTTTCTTAAATTTTCAGAGAAATAGATTTACCAGAGTATTTAGATCTTATTTTGCATTCAACAACCATATACTGAAAAATATAAGCAGTATAAACAAGCACAAGAAGACACAAATATTTATCCTAGGAAAACCCCAAGCCAGGGGAAAAAAAACCCACCCATTTTTTCTTAGAGAGAATCTTTCTGATAATACAATACAACCATGAACAAGCTCTATTCACAAGAGAAAAACTGATAATGAAGAAACCCTGATGCAAGAACTTATCTCTTCTCCTTTTCAAACCCTGGCAAGGATATTTGAGGCACCACACAATACTATCACAAATCTGCTAGAGATAGTGCACAAGAGAAATCACCAAGAACCACCAAGAAACCCGAGTTGTTGTAGTAGTTGCATCTTCTTATTGCCTCAGACTTGCACCTTCTTCCTAAGTGAGATAGTTGTGTGAGTGAGTTATCAAATGATCAAGGCATCACTTTATTTATAGTCTTCAATTCACTTTAGTTGGGGTTGAATTCTCTTCCTGGGATTCTATTTTCACTTTATCTTTTCCTATGGGATGACTTCTCTTCATGGAAATTCTATTTCCACTTTATTCTTTTCATGTGGGTTGAATTATCTTATGGGGTGTTCTTCAACTATTTAATGTAGTTCCTTTGAATTCTTGTGATCTTCTTCTTCTCTAAGAAAATTTGTCCAGGAGGGAATACCTCCCACTTCTACCAAAACATTAACACTCCCTCTTAGCTAGGGAAGTATTCTTCTGTGATGTTTTCTTCTAGTAGTCCCAATCGCATCCATCAATTTCACATGGCATGGGCAAGAATACCAACATAGTATCAAGACTATGCTTCAAGTATCTAGTAGTCTCAATCACACCCATCCACTTCACATGGCAGGGGAAAGAATATCATTATAGTCACAATACTATGTTGAAAGCATCTAGTAGTCCCAATCAAAAATATCTACTTCACATGGAATGGGAAATACTACCACCATAGTCACAAGACTACACTACAAGTATCTATGATGTTTCACCTCTCCTAGTAGTCATAATCACACCCATCCACTTCACATGGTATGGGAAAGACTACCACCATAGCCCCATTCACACCTACCCACTTCACATGGATTAGGAAAGGATATGCCATGGTCCCAATCACACCTAGACACTTCACATAGCATAGTAAATGCCATGTTACAAGTCCCAATCACACCTATCCACTTCACATGGCGTAGGAAATAATTGTACCATGCTACTCATTACTCCTTCAGTCACTTCACATGACTGATCTAGGAAACCCTTGGCAAAAGGGAGAGTATTTTCCCACTATATGAGAAACATCACAACTCCCTCTCAACGAGGGTGGACATTCTTCACCATGCCAATCTTGTCTCTGAAGTACTCATACTTCACTCTAGACAAAGGCTTTGTGAGAATGTCCATTGCCTACTCATCTATAGATATGTACTGAAGTTCTACTGGTCCTTTCTGCACCATGTCTCAAATGAAATGGTATTTGATCTCTATATTCTTTAACTTGTCATGAAATACTGGATTCTCTAAAATCTTCACACAACTTTGATTATCACTATATATCAAATTTGGCTCCAACTCTAGATCAAATAACCCTGCAAGAAACTTTTGAAGCCACACTAATTCACAACTTGCAACACTATATGCTATATATTATGCCTCTATTGTATTGAATGTTACTATCATCTTCTTTCTTCTCAACCATGAGATCATACCTGATCCAAAACGGAAGCAAAATCCTAATGTGATTTTACTATCCATTGCACTCCCCACACAATTAGAGTTTGTATAACCTTGCAACTTTACTTTATCGTTTGAGACATATCTAAGTCCATGTCCAACCATAGATTCCTCAACACATGTTTTTTCTTCTACCAAATATACATGTATAGGCTCAACCATGTATTGATTCAATGTGTTCACTACAAAGAATATATCCAGCCTCATGTTAACCAGGTACATCAAGGATCCGATCAATTGTTTGTGCATTGTGGGATCAACCAAATATGAAGAAGAATCACTCAAGAGCTTCATATTCATAACCATAGGTGTGGTCATGGACTTGCAGTCCATCATCTCGAATCTCTCCAGAATCTCAACTATATACTTTCCTTGGCTAAGGAAGATTTATTCTAGTCTCTGCCACACCACTAATCCCAAGAAATAGTGCATCAAACCTAGATCCTTCATTTCAAACTATGAAGTGAGTTACCTCTTGCTCCCATCTATGAGCTTCTCATCCCCTATAAGAAATGGGTCATCCACATATAGTACCAATATCAATGGGAAACCATATTCAACCTTTTAGTAAAGGTTGGGATCTTCATCACTTTTGGTAAACCCCAAGCTCATCAGATAACTATTTATTTTGACATATCATGCCCTGGGTGCTTGCTTCAGCCTGCACAAATATTTCCTCAATTTACAAACATGGAACTCCTTCCTATGGATCAAAAAACCTTTTGGATGCTCTATGTACACTTCTTCTTCAATTACACCATTCAAGAAAGAAATATTGACATCCATCTGGTGTAATTTTTATACCTTAATAGAAGTAATAGAAATAATAGATTTAATGGAAGTGTACCTTGATAATAGAGCAAATGTCTTGTCATAATATTCTACCTTTTTCTGGGAGAATCCTCTAGCCACAAATCTATCTTTGTACTTATCTATTCTACCATTTTCAACATGATTCATCTTGTATATCCACTTGGAAGTCACCACTAACTTCCTTTCTGGTCTCAGAACCACTTCCCACACATCATTCTTCATGATGGATTGGTATTCTACCATCTTGGCATCCTTCCACACTTGTTTCTTTGTAGCTTCCTCATAAGTGCAAGGTTCTAAATCAATGATATTACTCATCAATGCCACATAGATGGAAAACTTGTGTGGTTTCTTGTTCTCTCTAAAATCACCACTGGGAGATGCAACCTCTTGCAAAGTGTTCCAAAGACATGTTGGTCTCTTCATGGCAACTGTAACTTCTCTAGGTAGATCTACAAGTATCTTTGGCTCTACTATCTCATTCTAATCTTCTGGAATATGTTCTTCTATAATAGAGTCAAACATTATTGCATCCTTTGGAGCCTCTTTCTCCTCTTTGTCCTCATCCATGTGAGACTCTCTATATTTCTTGAAGGCTTCTTCTTCATCAAAGTTGACATCCCTACTAATCTCAATATGTCTCTTTTGGGGGATGTATATTCTATAATCCTTTGAAATATCATTGTATCCAACAATGTTTCCCTTCTTTCCTGAAGGCTCTAACTTCATTCTCTTTTCCTTGGAAACATGTATGTACACTGGCCAACCAAATATCCTCAAGTTGCTAACTTCTTTTGGTGTCTTGTTCCCCAATATATTGTGAGGAATTTTGTTCTGGATATATACAGTTTTAATGGATTCTTCTACCCATAGATGCATGGGTAAGTTCTGATCGTGGATCATCATTTTAGCAAGTTCTACAATTGATTTGTTATTTCTCTCTGCAACCCCATTCTGTTGGGGGTTGTAGGGATTTGTCATCTCCCTCTTAATCCATACTACTCTGCAAAAATATTTGAACTCATTTGAGGTTTATTCACCTCCATTATATGACCTCAAAAATTTAATCTTTCTTCCAAGGATACTTTCTGCTAAAGCCTTGAATTCTTGAACTTATTGAAAACTTCATCTTTTGTTTCCAAGAAATAGATCCATGTTTTATGTGAGAAATCATCAATAAAAATGACATAATATAGAAATTTACCTATAGATGGTACCATCATTTGTCCATGTGCATCTTAATGTATGATGGCCATAATCCCCTTGGATCTATTGTCACTGCTTGGAAAAATTCCCTTGTCATTCTTGCCAAGTGCACATCCTTTGCATACTCCATCATGCTCTACCTTCATATCTGGTATACCTGTAACCATATTTCTCAAAACTGGTAAGGATCTATAGTTGATGTGAGGAATTCCTCAGTGCCATAACTCATCAGAGATAATATTGTTGTGTACAAGAGCTTGTTTTGGGTGTCCCTTCAATTTATACAATCCTCCCTCTCGGACACCAATTAGAGTAGTTGAATCTATACTTGCACCTTTAGGCCATAGAAGGACTTTCCCATCAACAAAAGATACTTTGAAGCCTTGATATTCTAAAGACGATATAGAAAGAATACTCTTATTTAATCCTTGTACAAACAATACATCCTTTATTGAAATAGAGTTACCTGAATCAAGCTAGTAGGAGGCTTTCTGATAATACAATACAACCATGAACAAGCTTTATTCACAAGAGAAAAAATGATAAAGAAGAAACCATAATACAAGAACTTATCTCTTATCCTTGTCAAACCCTAGAGAGGGTAGTTGAGGCACCACACAATACTAACACAACTCTACTAGAGATAGCCCATAAGAGAAATCACCAAGAAACCCTAGTTTTTGTAGTAGTTGTGTCTTCTTCTTGCCTCATAATTGCACCTTCTTCCTGAGTGAGATAGTTGTGTTAGTGAGTTATCAAATGAGAAAGGCATCACTTTATTTATAGTCTTCAAGTCACATTAGTTGGGGCTTACTTCTCTTCCTGGAATTCTATTTTCATATTGTCTTTTCGTGTGGGTCGACTTCTCTTCCTAGAAATTCTATTTCCACTTTATTCTTTTCCTGTGGGTCGACTTATCTTGCATTTTTTTCTTCAATTGGTCAATGCTATTCCTTTGAATTCTTGTTATCTTTTTCTTCTCTAAGAAATTTTTTCTAGGAGGGAATACCTCCCACTGCTACCAAAACATCAACAAGACTTCCCATCACAGATTTCCCAAAAACTATGATTTTGTATGAGAGATTGGTTGTTCCATGTTGTTTTCCAATTGAGGGACCCTCATTGATTTCCATTGATTCAAATTAGATATAGTGAATTAATGTCCCTAGCATATTTGTTTTTCCGAAGAACATACCAAAGTTCCCCTTTTCCCTAAAGCCAATTCCACCAACGTTTGGCTCCTATAATAACAATGAGGAGCTCAAGGTTTCATAAACCTAACCCACATTTTAATTTGGGTAAGCAGGGAGTATTCCAAGAGACCAAGGCCCATTTTCTAGATGTATTGGTTCCTTGCCAAAGAAAAATTTACTTGATATTTTTTATGTCTTTGTGTATACATTTAGGAGCAGCAAGGGAAGAGAAGAGATAAAGAGGAACATCCCAGAGAATAGATATGAGGAGGATAGTGTGACCAAAAATATTTAGAGTGTGAAAGGTCTAACTGGAGATATTTTTATCTAGATCGGTGAGGATATCCTCCCAAGAGGCATTACAAATATAGTCAAGGAGAGGGGATACTAGGTATTTGTTTGGAAGGGAGCTCCAAGAAAATCCTAAGATACAAGACATGTGGAACTAAACGCCGGGGGGGTGTTAAAGAAAAAATTTAGGGACTTGAGATGGTTAAAGGAGAACCAGAAGCCTCTATAAAGTCATCAAATAATTTTTTAAAATCTCTAACTTATCGAGCAGTGGGGACTCCCATTAACATAATATCATCAACAAACTAGTTGTGAGAGATTGGAAGACTAGAATTATGCAGGTTAATACCTTGAAGCTTATGTGAATTGACAACAACTTTAATACTTCTTCCTAGACCTTCAACCATAAAAATGAAGACGAATAGGGGGAGAGTATCACCTTCACGAATGACCCGTAAGGGCCTAAAAGGGGGTAAAGGGGAGTCATTAATCAGAATGGAGAAGAAGGGTGAAGAAATGAGGGAAAGTATCCAATTAATCGAAGAAGGATGAAATCCAAAAGCAAGGAGGATTGAGAGAATACATACATAAAGTTAAGATACCATTGAGGTCCATGAGATAAAATATAGGGTCACAATACACTTTCTCGTAAACATGCTTGGTTCATATGGTCCTTTCCATTTGCATTTGTGCATGTGTTGCTTCATTCTCATTTGATTGTTCACGAAATTTCAAATCAACTAATCAACTCAACCTCCCTGTGCTACAGAAAAATAGAATCCTTAAAAATTTATGAATACAAGTCACATGGTAATGAACCATAGAGACAACCACCTTTCAATTATGATTCCTATCTTTTTATTCTAATCGATTGATTAAACATAGAAAATTTGCATAATACCATTGAAATATAAATGCTTATATCCATTTATATAGGTAGTCCTCTAGTGCCTTATTTATTTCTATAACTCTCTATCACTCCATTCTTTCTTTCATATATTGTTCTTTCTCTTTCTAGGTTACTTCCTTGAATGGTGAAGGGAAAGTGCAGATCAATGGACAATACATGGAATTATTCAAGTATGATATCAATGGGTCTACTTGATTTGTAAGGCATGGTTTGACCTTGTCATTTGATATCAATGGTTCTACTTGATTTGTAAGGCATGGTTTGACCATGCCATTTGTTTTTCAGGAATTTTATCCATTTTCCTTTATGAGTATATTGTGGTTTGGCTTGCATCCATTCTCTTTCATGCTTAATATTTTGTGCATATCTATCTTGGTTTGGGTAACATATTTTTTCTTATGACATGGTGATGCTTATGGAAAGTCTACACTCACTTGATAAACTTAACAGGTTGGTATATTTTTGTTAGAATATGTAATTCTATTTCTCTTAATCTTGTGTGAGAACATTTTGTTTGTAACGTAGAGAAAAATCTCTATGAGAGTGGTTTGATCCTACAATTTAGGAGATTGTTAGATAATTGGTTGTGAGAAAGATTTTCTCCAACTAAGACTTAGAAAATAGTATGAGGTTGACATATTATTTCAAATAGATGATTGTGTGATATATATCTTGAGAAAAACTTATTATATTTATATGTATTCAGTACATTAATTCAATAGTGTATTTAACGCATTATTTTTGTGTAATACTCTACTCTCCTATCTTAATATAGTATGAGAGCATGACATAACTCCCTGAGGGGAGTGCCCAGAACATGAGGAGAGTAGAGTAAATCGTTTTGAGAGTGAATTTCTATAATGATATGTATGTAGTAGTGTAAATGTAATTGATATTGTCTGTGAAAGAATCCATTAGCGTTGTTTTTCCATCACTCTTGAAGAGATCGTTGGGGGAGATCATCGGCAGAAAATTTATGTGAAATGATTCTAAGGTCAGCTTTGACATGACTTATATGAAAAATTACAACGACATGAAGAAAAAAAATGATGGAGCTGGACAAAGGAAGACAAGACATTAACATGGGCTATTCAGCCATGTAAATGATCCGTTTCAGCCATGTAATATGATTTAGAATTAAATGAAAATTCCATTTCTTAAAAACAAATAAATTTGTGTTTTTAAATAAATTAATTAGCATGGGCCATTCCATCATAGTGACTGGGATTTATAAAAATTTTGTTCATAAGTATGATCAGGAGTGAAATGAAAATTTAAATGACTAAACCATATTAAATTTAAAACTTTTAAATAAAAAAATTAAACGGAAAATTGAATGCTTAAATCATAAACTCACAAGTATGTTTCAAATAAAAAATCAACTTCTTAAAAATAAATAAATTTATATTTATAAATAAATGATCTGCATTGGCCAATTCATCTTGTTGATTAAGCTTTAAACGCATAAATACGATTATGAGAAATGAAAATTTGAATGGTTAAATCATATTAGATGTAAAACTTCTTTTATTAATAATAATAAAAAAAATGAATACTTATATTATGAATATATTTGTTATACTAAAAATCACCACAAATTATTGATAGTTAGGAGAGAGATAACATCTTGACGTCATGGTTATAAGCATCAAATGCATAAAATCTCTATTACTTTTTTACATAACATCTCTATTTCTTAATAAATAAAAAATTATTATTTTTATTATAATAATTAAATAATTAAATTCAATTTCGTTTTAATTTAACAACATAAAATTAAATATTTTTTTTATAAATTTTATTTTATTTTAGTTTGTCCATGTTACATTTTTTTAATAAATGACAAGGTAAAATCTTGTTATTATTCTACTTTCTCAATTTAAACTAATTTTTTAACCATATTGTGTTAAATAATTTAATTTTTAATAAATGAGAATGTAAAATCATGTTATTATCCTACTTTCTTAATGTAAATTATTTTTTTAACCATATTTTGTTAAATAATTTTATATATAACTTTGGTGTTCTCTAAATGTATACAATATTTTTATTAAAATCAAAATTTTAAAAATATAAAAATATTAATTGATTTCTTTTAATATTTTTATTTTAGATTGAAAAAATGAAAAAAGAAAAATTTAATATTTTTAATAATTATTTTAAAAATATTTTAATTAATTTAAAATAAATAAAACGATTTCAAAAGAAATAACCATATAGCTTTACTTAATTTTGGTGAATTTTTTTAAATGTTTAAATTATAAAATAAATAAGAAAATATTTTAATTTCTTATAAGAAGATGTCAATCCAATTCGTGAATTCGTCATCAGTTGAATTGTTATCATTTTCTATTTAGATTGCGTATTTTCGATTTTAATTGTCTTGTGAAAAAGGAATATCTCTTCCATTTATCTCATAAAAGGAATACCCTCTCATAAATTTAAATGTTGAAGTGAATCACTTAGTTGACACATTGGATGTTTTCCAAATCGATTTTGTTTGCATAATTTTGTTTACACATTGAATGTTCAAGTGATTCACAAATCGATTTTGTTTGCATAATTTCTCACTTCGATTTTGTGCAAAAAGTTTTTAAAATTAAATTTTTCATTATTTCTTTGCATTTAATTATCAGTTTTTTTTAAGTGTAGTGTCATA
>JASDQU010010875.1:45189-55639 GCA_032191745.1 Picea mariana | reverse complement strand
ACATATCATTATAGAAATCCACTCCCAAAACGATTTACTCTACTCTCCTCATGTTCTGGGCACTCCCCTCAGGGAGTTATGTCCAGTCCTGCTCTCATACTATATTAATATGGGAGAGTAGATTATTACACAAAAATAATGCGTTAAATACACTATTGAATTAATGTATTGAATACATATAGTTACAATAAGTTTTTCTCAAGATATATATCACACAATCACCTGGTTGAGATAATATGTCAACCTCATACTATTCTCTAAGTCTTAGTTGGAGAAAATCTTTCTCACAACCAATTATCTAACAATCTCCTAAATTGTAGGATCAAACCACTCTCATAGAGATTTTTCTCTACGTTACAAACAAAATGTTCTCACACAAGATTAAGACAAATAGAATTACATATTCTAACAAAAATATACCAACCTGTTAAGTTTATCAAGTGAGTGTAGACTTTCCATAAGCATCACCATGGCATAAGAAAAAATATGTTACCCAAACCAAGACAGATATGCACAAAATATTAAGCATGAAAGAGAATGGATGCAAGCCAAACCACAATATACTCATAAAGGAAAATCAATAAAATCCATGAAAACAAATGGCATGGTCAAACCATGCCTTACAAATCAAGTAGAACCATTGATATCAAATGACATGGTCAAACCATGCCTTACAAATCAAGTAGACCCATTGATATCATACTTGAATAATTCCATGTATTGTCCATTGCTCTGCACTTTCCCTTCACCATTCAAGGAAGTACCCTAGAAAGAGAAAGAACAATATATGAAAGAAAGAATGGAGTGATAGAGAGTTATAGAAATAGATAAGGCACTAGAGGACTACCTATATAAATGGATATAAGCATTTATATTTTAGTCGTATTATGAAAATTTTCTATGTTTAATCAATCGATTAGAATAAAACGACAGGAATCATAATTGAAAGGTGGTTGTCACTATGGTTCATTACCATGTGACTTGTATTAATAAATTTTTAAGAATTCTATTTTTCTGTAGCACAGGGAGGTTGAGTTGATTAGTTGATTTGAAATTTCGTGAACAATCAAATGAGAATGAAACAACACATGCACAAATGCAAATGGAAAGGACCATATGAACCAAGCATGTTTACGAGGGAGTGTATTGTGACCCTATATTTTATCTCATGGACCTCAATGGTATCTTAAGTTTCTGTATGTATTCTCTCAATCCTCCTTGCTTTTGGATTTCATCCTTCTTCTAATTGGATACTTTCCCTCATTTCTTCACCCTTCTTCTCCATTCTAATCAATGGCTCCCCTTTACCCCCTTTTAGGCCCTTATGGGTTATTCATGAAGGTGATCCTCTCCCCCTATTCATCTTCATTTTTATGGTTGAAGGTCTGGGAAGAAGTATTAAAGTTGTTGTCAATTCACATAAGCTTCAAGGTATGAACCTGCATAATTCTAGTCTTCCAATCTCTCACAACTAGCTTGTTGATGATATTATGTTAATGGGAGTCCCCATTGCTTGATAAGTTAGAGATTTTAAAAAATTATTTGATGACTTTATAGAGGCTTCTAGTTCTCCTTTAACCATCTCAAGTCCCAAATTTTTTTCTTTAACACCCCCTCAGTGTTTAGTTCCACATGTCTTGTATCTTAGGATTTTCTTGGAGCTCCCTTCCATACAAATACCTAGTATCCCCTCTCCTTGACTATATTTGTAATGCCTCTTGGGAGGATCTCCTCACCGATCTAGATAAAAATATCTCCAGTTGGACCTTTCACACTCTAAATATTTTTGGTCACACTATCCTCCTCATATCTATTCTCTGGGATGTTCCTCTTTATCTCCTCTTCCCTTGCCGCTCCTAAATGCATACTTAAAGCCATAAAAAATATCAAGTAAATTTTTCTTTGGTAAGGAACCAATACATCTAGAAAATGGGTCTTGATCTCTTGGAATACTCTCTCCTTACCCAAATTAAAATGTGGGTTAGGTTTATGAAACCTTGAGCTCCTCATTGTTATTATAGGAGCCAAACATTGGTGGAATTGACTTTAGGGAAAAGGGAACTTTGGTATGTTCTCCGGAAAAACAGATATGCTAGGGACATTAATTCACTATATCTAATTTGAATCAATGGAAATATATGAGGGTCCCTCAATTGGAAAACAACATGGAACAACAAATCTCTCATACAAAATCATAGTTTTTGGGAAATCTGTGATGGGAAGTCTTATTAATGTTTTGGTAGTAGCGGGAGGTATTCCCTCCTGGGAAAATTTTCTTAGAGAAGAAAAAGATAACAAGAATTCAAAGGAATACCATTGACCAATTGAAGAAAAAAATGCAAGATAAGTCGACCCACGGGAAAAGAATAAAGTGGAAATAGAATTTTTAGGAAGAGAAGTCGACCCACACGAAAAGACAATATGAAAATAGAATTCCAGGAAGAGAAGTAAGCCCCAACTAATGTGACTTGAAGACTATAAATAAAGTGATTCCTTTCTCATTTTATAACTCACTAACACAACTATCTCACTCAGGAAGAAGGTGCAATTTTGAGGCAAGAAGAAGACACAACTACTGCAAAATCTGGGGTTTCTTGGTGATTTCTCTTATTGGCTATCTCTAGTAGAGTTGTGATAGTATTGTGTGGTGCCTCAACTACCCTCGCTAGGGTTTGAAAAGGATAAGAGATAAGTTCTTGTATTATGGTTTCTTCTTTATCATTTTTTCTCTTGTGAATAAATCTTGTTCATGGTTGTATTGTATTATCAGAAGCCTCCTACCAGCTTGATTCAAGTAACTCTATTTCAATAAGGGATGTATTGTTTGTACAAGGATTAAGGCTTCAAAGCATCTTTTGTTGATGGGAAAGTCCTTCTATGGCCTAAAGGTGCAAGTATAGATTCAACTACTCTAATTGGTGTCCGAGAGGGAGGATTGTATAAATTGATGGGACACCCAAAACAAGCTCTTGTACAAAACAATATTATCTCTAATGAGTTATGGCACCAAGGACTTCCTCACATCAACTATAGATCCTTACCAGTTTTGAGAAAGATGGTTACAAGTCTACCAGATATGCAGGTAGAGCATGATGGAGTATGCAAAGGATGTGCACTTGGCAAGAATGGCAAGGGAACTTTGCCAAGTAGTGACAATAGATCCAAGGGGATTATGGCCATCATACATTAAGATGCACACAGACAAATGATGGTACCATCTCTAGGTAAATTTTTATATTATGTCATTTTTATTAATGATTTCTCACGTAAAACATGGATCTATTTCTTGAAAACAAAAGATGAAGTTTTCAATAAGTTTCAAGAATTCAAGGCTTTAGCAGAAAGTATCTCTGGAAGAAAGATTAAATTTTTGAGGTCATATAATGGAGGTGAATAAACCTCAAATGAGTTCAAATATTTTTGCAGAGTAGTATGGATTAAGAGGGAGCTGACAAATCCCTACAACCGCCAATAGAGTGGGGTTGCAGAGAGAAATAACAAATCAATTGTAGAAGTTGCTTAAGTGATGATCCACGATCAGAACTTACCCATGCATCTATGGGTAGAAGAATCCATTAAAACTGTATATATCCAGAACAAAATTCCTCACAATATATTGGGGAACAAGACACCAAAATAAGTTAGCAACTTGAGGATATTTGGTTGGCCAGTATACATACATGTTTCCAAGGAAAAGAGAATGAAGTTAGACCCTTGAGGAAAGAAGGGAAACATTGTTGGATACAGTGATATTTCAAAGGATTATAGAATATACATCCCCAAAAAGAGACATATTGAGATTAGTAGGGATGTCACCTGAAAGAATCCATTAGCGTTGTTTTTCCATCACTCTTGAAGAGATCGTTGGGGGAGATCATCGGCAGAAAATTTATGTGGAATGATTCTAAGGTCAGCTTTGACATGACCTATATGAAAAATTACAACGACATGAAGAAAAAAAATGATGGAGATGGACAAAGGAAGACAAGACATTAACATGAGCTATTCAGCCATGTAAATGATCCGTTTCAGCGATGTAATATGATTTAGAATTAAATGAAAATTCCATTTCTTAAAAACAAATAAATTTGTGTTTTTAAATAAATTAATTAGCATGGGCCATTCCATCATAGTGACTGGGATTTATAAGATTTCTGTTCAAATCATAAGTATGATCAGGAGTGAAATGAAAATTTAAATGACTAAACCATATTAAATTTAAAACTTTTAAATAAAAAATTAAACGGAAAATTGAATGCATAAATCATAAACTCACAAGTATGTTTCAAATAAAAAATCAACTTCTTAAAAATAAATAAATTTATATTTATAAATAAATGATCTGCATTGGACAATTCATCAGCTTGATTAAGCTTTAAACGCATAAATACGATTGTGAAAAATGAAAATTTGAATGGTTAAATCATATTAGATGTAAAACTTCTTTTAATAATAATAAAAAAAATGAATACTTATATTATGAATATATTTACTAAACTAAAAATCACCACAAATTATTGATAGTTGGGAGAGAGATAACATCTTGACGTCATGGTTATACGCATCAAATGCATAAGATCTCTATTACTTTTTTACATAACATCTCTATTTCTTAATAATAATAATAATAAATTATTATTATTATTATAATTAAATAATAAAATTCAATTCAATTCCGTTTTAATTTAACAACATAAAATTAAATATTTTTTTTATAAATTTAATTTTTTTTATCAATTAAATTTTATTTTAGTTTGTCCATGTTACATTTTTTTTAATAAATGACAAGGTAAAATCTTGTTATTATTCTACTTTCTCAATTTAAACTAATTTTTTAACCATATTATGTTAAATAATTTAATTTTTAATAAATGAGAATGTAAAATCTTGTTATTATCCAGAGGACGGAGGGGGATCCCTTGTCCCACAAACAAGGAGGTCTCATAAATTATTATTATTATTATTATTTTTATTATTAAATTATTGTTTTAACCATATTTTGTTAAATAATTTTATATATATCTTTGGTGTTCTCTAAATTTATACAATATTTTTATTAAAATAAAAATTTTAAAAATATAAAAATATTAATTGATTTTTTTTAATATTTTTATTTTAGATTGAAAAAATGAAAAAAGAAATTATAATATTTTTAATAATTATTTTAAAAATATTTTAATTAATTTAAAATAAATAAAACAATTTCATATTTTAATTAATTTAAAATAAATAAAACAATTTCAAAAGAAATAACCATATAGCTTTACTTAATTTTGGTGAATTTTTTTAAATATTTAAATTATAAAATAAATATTTTAATTTCTTATAAGAAGATGTCAATCCAATTCGTGAATTCGTCATCACTTCAAGTGTTATCATTTTCTATTTAGATTGCGTATTTTCGATTTTAATTGTCTTGTGAAAAAGGAATATCTCTTCGTTGAAGTGGATCACTTAGTTGACACATTGGATGTTTTCCAAATCGATTTTGTTTGCATAATTTTGTTGACACATTGGATGTTCAGGTGATTCACAAATCGATTTTGTTTGCATAATTTCTCACTTCGATTTTGTGCAAAAAGTTTTTAAAATTAGATTTTTCATTATTTCTTTGCATTTAACTATCACTTTTTTAAGTGTAGTGTCATGCTTTGGTTTAAATTTATTAGCATATTCTAAATCATATGTAGTTATGTTTTTTAAAATCTTAAATATATATATATATATATATATATATATATATATATTTTTATAAAAATTTTATTTTTTTAATAATTTGTTTATTGTATAATAATAGTGATTATAAATTATTTAAATTTGAAAGATATATTATATATGATGTATAACTAACAATAATCACATGAATAATATTAATGTGTATATATACATGTATATTTAACACATACTATAAGAGGAAAACACTTTATTAATGTGTTAAATATATTATTATCTATATTATTAATGTGGTTGTTTCTTGTAATTAGTGGATGCATAAATATATCTTCAAATAATTAATATCATATATTTATATTAATGAATTACATGAATAAAGAGGGTTGAGAGGTAATATTATAGAAAACATATTATGTTTTCACTCATATACCCCCATTCCTACTCTCAAACATATTATGTTTTTTTTTAATATTACTCCCCACACCCGTCCTGAAACATATTATGTTTTTTTCTAATATTATTCTGCACCCCCATCCTCACCCTCATATATGTATGTTTTCTCTAATATTACCCCCCACCCTCATATATGTTTTCTCTAATATTAACCAGGGAGTAATATTAGAGAAAACATATCATGTTTCCTCTAATAATACCCCCATTCCCCACCCTCATATTATGTTTTCTATAATATTACCTCCCTCCCCCACCCTCATATATGAGGGTGGGGGAGGTGGGTAGTATTAGAGAAAACATATTAATATTATGTTTTTTTCTCTAATATTACCCCATACCCTCACCCTCACCCTCACCCTCATATATTATGTTTTCTCCAATATTACCCCGCTCCCCCACCCTCATATAGGGAGGGGGGTAATATTAGAGAAAACATATTAATATTATGTTGTTTTCTCTAATATCACATCCACCCTCACCCTCACCCTCATATAATATGTTTTTTCTAATATTACCCCCCTCCCCCACGGGGTAATATTAGAGAAAACATATTAATATTATGTTGTTTTCTCTAATAGTACCCCCCATCCCCACCCTCACCCTCGTATATTATGTTTTCTCTAATATTACTCTTCTCCCCCACCCTCATATATGAGGGTATTATGTTTTCTCTAATATTGCCCTCCTCCCCCACCCTCATATATGAGGGTGCAGGTGGGGGTAGCGGGTAATATTAGAGAAAACATATTACAAGGGTGGGGGTGAGAGGTAATATTAAAGAAAACATAATATGTTTTATCTAATATTACCTGGGGGAGGGGGATAATATTATAGAAAACATAATATGTTTTCTATAATATTACCCCCCACCCCCACCTGGGGGAGGAACATAGTTACCAACTTAATGAGAACTGTGACCTCAAAACGAGAACTCTGGCCCAAAAAACCCATGTTTTTGCATAACAAACATCAAAATCAACCCCCAAATCAAAAAGTGGTGCTACCGGTAGCACCATTTTTTTAAAACAGTGTCAAAATTAAAACATTTTTCAAACATGGGCTTCAAAACTTAGACAGTAGCTCAGAAAAACCTTAAAATCAGCACCTAAAAACAAATAAGATGTTTTTGAATTTTTCTTTTCTTTTCAAAACGTTAAATTTTGAGATCATTTGAAATCGTATGTTTATCACTTGGTACCATTAAAACCAAAACCTCAAAATCAACCATCAAATTGAAAAGTACTTCTACCGGTAGCACCCATTCTAAAATTGGGGTATGAAAATGACACATTTTTATAATGTGGTAAAAGAACCCATCATTACTGTAAACAAAATCATAAAATAAACCCTTAAATGATTACTTTTTAAATGTTATTATCACTCAAAACACAAGGTGTAACGGACCTCCCATTCGACAACAACTCTTTAACAGGTGCAAAATTATTTTTTTTCTTTTAAGGTGTGTGCGCACATGTAAAAAGGATACAGACACACTTGACTCTACGTCGCCACCCGACGACTGAAAAGACACAACCACGATGATCACAACAAGAAGACATAAGGCGCACAACAAGTACTCCAAGCATTAAACGACCATCAATCGACCATAAAAAGACTGACTTCATGCCCGTCCTACCCTGCAATGGTTAGGACCTCCAAGACACATAATCAACGCTCAAGCCCAGGTTCCCATCAATTTTAACCATTTAAGGTCTCAGGGCTGGCGACTGTTCTGAAGAACATGGAGGTGTCTACGTCCCGCCCGACACAAGCAGACCAAGCACACAAAAGGTTTACCAACCCAGTACCACATTAATATAAAGAACAACACTCTTCATTTACTAACTCGGAATAATTTTATTGCGCTTAATTCAAGAACATTTCATCATATAAGTTCATCATTAACAATAAACATTACAATTACGTTATCATGAAATAATAAATGCATTACATTTACATCACATTAACTTTGTGAAAATAACAGGCGCCTTACATCTTATGTGTTATCCATAACCATAAAACTTCAATAATATGGCCATAAGAGAACAACACCTTTTCATTCTAGTTACAATAACCTTGCAAAAATAACAATCATATTGCAAAACAACGGTAATTAAGGAGGCCAATAAGAAGATTAACATAATTTATTCCAACCTCTAATACGAGCCCAATGTCGCATGTTTAAGGTGCATGATGTCATTAAGGTATAATCTAAGTTAGCCTTAACACCCGTTCGTTTGACGCAAACTTAAAGTATAAAAGTCCTCAAGGTTCCATCTCTAACAATTTGCTTTTATAATAGAATAGCAGTGTAATTTAAACTAATAATGGCTTTCATTATTGTCAATAAAATAATCGTTGATTAAACTAATAAATTAAATTCAAAAGGGAAACATAATAGCATCGTAATTAAAACTAATAATGGCTTCTTTACAAGACATTGCAATTAAATATTCGATGATTATCACAATAGATTAAATTCAATGGGAACCATATTAGCATTGTAATTGAAACTACTAATGGCTTTCATTACAAGACACCGTAAGTAAAATATTCGATGATAACATAATAACTTAAATTCAAATGGGAACATATTATAAATTGGATTGCAGAAGAATTTCATGGCATGGTAATTTAAACAAATGATCACTTTACACTTCCGGTTACCTTAACAATACATAGTCATTATATTTGACCACACAATCTTGCAATAAAAGAAAACACAAAAATACTACAATTTATACGCGATCTAACCCTAACATTCAATTCGATTTATGGGCAACATCATTACCCTTACATATTCAACTAATCATTGACATTACCTCTATATATTAAATTAACAATTACCATGAAGTTGCCCTTTACTAATTACTATAACAACGTACATTACAATAGAAATGCTTCTGCCACTAATATGCCAGATTATATCATCAAAAACGACAAATTCTAGAAACATATCTAATAGTTAACAATAAAGGGGAATTAATAAATTCTGAGACAGCTACTATGGTTTTCTTCAAGGCGCAAATTCTGGAAGGTAAAGGGGTTAATAAAGGGATGCATAAAAAGCTGCTGGTAGTTTTCAAGGGGGGCTTTTACTACACGAAAAGGGCGATACTACTTATCACAACAATTGAAAAAGTGTGGACGATCAAATAAAATTGCCATCACCCAACTCTGCGTGTATTCCTAGACAACAATAATAACAAAAATTTCAGAGTTGGGACATGGATATCCGTGGAGTGATTCACTGTCTAAATCAAAAATTAAAAATTTAAGGCGGTGGGAAAGTGCGACAGTCCAGCCTGTGCCTAAAATAACGCTGCCCCTCACACACACCCCGTTGATGGAGACAGTCTACCTATCCATTGCAGAGGCGTCGACCCCAACAGAAGTGCGGTCTGACTCCCAAGGTAATGCTGGCAATTCCAGTAATGCACTGCTGTCGAGCTCAGAGTGACGTGCGTGATAGGAAATCAGGTAAACGCGGCTGCCAGGGATATGGGAGATCTGTCGATCCAGCAATTAATGCAGGGTAAGGAATTTACCAAATATACGCATGGTAATAGCTCATTAACCAGCAATAAATCGCATTCTGCGAAGGGGTAGGTGAATTTGTGGATACCATAAGTGGAATTGATATTGCATGGTCAGGACCTAGAACAATTCGTCCATAAATAAATAAGCATATGCATAGATGAAAGGAAATACCAGATCGCAGAGATCTGAGTGGTTATCGTGTGAGTGCTCTCAACCAAAATGCAAAGATCAGAGTGGTTAAGGTGTGAGTGTCCTCAGCCAAACGCAAATAACCCCAACCAAAAACATAGAGAAATTCTAACATTAAAACGCAGAATTAAACAACAAAAACGCAGAGAAATTTCTTTTATCAACGCTGAGACAACAACCAAACGCAAAATTTTAACCATCAATCGCTGGGATAAACACCCAAACGTAGAGAAATTTTTGACATACAAAACGCTAAGATAAACAACAACTCAGAGAAGGATTGCAGAGTAACTTGACAATAAACAGAAGACAAAGAGAATGGTGTTGATTCGCAGGGGTTTCCTCCCTGAAACACATGGAACGCAACAACAAATACATAGCCAAATCCAGACGAAAACACAACTGCAGAACACAAGAACCACGGGAGATCGGCAATGCCGAAGAATGGAGAGGAAATCAAATCAATCTGACCGAAGCCCATGCAAAATTAAGCCCAATAGTTTTCATCTTTTTCAAAAATGCCCAAAAAAATGCAGCCAAAATAAGAGGAAGCCAGAGCCAAGGATCTCTCATCGAAGGGTGACATGGCTATAAC
>JASDQU010010875.1:16371-28795 GCA_032191745.1 Picea mariana | reverse complement strand
GGCATGGGTCGGTGAAGGAGGAATAAGGGAGGTAGGGAGGTTTACATGAGGGGCATTCTAGAGGAGACGGAGGATGGGGAGGAGGGAGTTTGGAGGACTGTTGGATTTGCAGGGAGCGAAGAGTTTTTGGCAGTGGCATTTTGATCAGTTGAGGCACCGGATTGCTGGAGGTTTTTGGCACGGGGGCCAGGATATCCATAGATATCTTGGATCTAGGTAGTTTTCCTAGTTGGCAGGGAGGATAGTAGGTTTGGGCAGTGTTGGTCTGTGTATCAGGTAGTAGGAGGGCATCACCAAGGCAACAAGGAGACAGAAATTAGCATCAGAACCAGGAGGGCATTAGCAAGGCAGCAAGGAGACAGAAATTAGCATCAGAACCAGGTAAATTGTTAAATTACGTATTTGTTTTATTCTGTTATGAAATCATTACTTGTTGTTAAATTTAAGTTAATGAAGTTGTTGTTATGAAGATCAATATTATGTTAGGAAATTAGTATCTCAGTCTATGAAATAAATTGTTTATGAAAGAATGTGATGTTTAAATTTATTTGGCTATTACATATACTTTAAATGGAAAGAAAAATATATATGAGAAAATTGAATCTAAATGGAAAGAAAAATATATATGAGTAAATCGAATCCAAATGGGTTAGTATTAATGGATTTGTAATAGATTTATATAATTTAGGTATATGAATGGCATAAATAAGAAATATCTTATCACTAGCACAGCCACTAACTTGCGGCTGGTGAATGCCGAAAGGTAGCTTATTGCTGTTAAACTTCCCGCTTAATTAAAAAAATAAAATGAAACATTTATCCTTAAATAAGGGTTTAGTTCGAAGCGACAAGAGGTCAAAACAATTGAACTTCTTGATTTGCAATGCTATTTCATCTTTCAAAGTAATTGTTTAATTCTGAAACAAAAATGGGTATCTTTGTATTAATGGTGGGACTCTGCTTGTTGCGAGGGTACCCACCAAAAGTTCTAGGAACCATTCTCCCCTCGGCCAGGGCCGATTACAAAACCAGGCACGGCAACTGGAGGCTGCGGTGTTTTCAGCCCTTGAGTTAAGTAGTCCGGCATAGCTGTGGTTATCAAACTATACTTTCGATTTTGTAATTTAAAGTTCTACTATGTACTTTACTAATGTTTTCCTGTGATGGCTGAATGTAAGGATGCCCACTTCACGGCCCAGGTACCGGCCTCTGCTCAACATGACAAAGGTACTCGGGTTCCAAAAAAAAGTGGCTCTCAACTCACTTCTTAAATCAAAGCATGGAGGTCACGATTCTGTTCGTAGCTTTATGTTGTTAGAACATTACTTATGCACCGATTTCCTGTGCTGGATATCTGAGGGGTTAAATCCCATTTTGTTTCTGTTAAAGATCCATTTAAGGATATATATAAATATATAGTCGAGCTTGATGTAGGAAAAAGACTGATAACCCAAATACTAGAAATGGTGAAACATCTCTAAGTTTACTTGTTTGGGAAACTCTTATATATGTTAAGCTTAGTAATGGAGGGACATTATTTTCTATTTGGAAAAAGCTTATCCTCGGCACTCTGTACATTACTTCTATAATTTAAAGGTATTTGGAAATCTTTAAAACAGTTATAATAGCCATCATTACTTGACTTTGTTGATGTCTATATGAATAGTCTCTTGTTAACGAAATTCTTTATTTGGAATTTACCCAACGGGGATCGTTCTGAGGCGGGGTTTCACATTCCAAATCTCTGCGTTTTTTGTAGATTCTTGTCCTTTCGATAGATTGTATCCTCAGAATCGATTGCATTACTCTGTAATTTCTTGAAATATGTTTCTGTAAAATGCAAAGCAATGTTTGATAGATATCCTAAATGGTAATGCTACAGCCATAAAATTCTTGGTTTCTCTCTGCGCACAGCATATGTAAGAGGTGTCAAACGTTGATGATGTATCAGCGAACTCATTGATTCTCTTTCCTGTAGTATGATTATATCGTCAAGTTTAGGGTAGTCTTATTCCTTGGATTATGTTCATTCCCATATGCTTCATCATTCTAGACTATATATGTGAATTCTGGTTTTTTTTTAGGAATTAAATTACAGAATGAAATATATATATATATATATATATATATATATATATATATATATATATATATATGCTTATAATAGCTCTATTCGTTCATTGATACATATTTGATTCTGCTTAAAGTTTGATTTACGGAAATAATTCCACAATTAAATCCTACAATCTATTTACTGAATTCTATGAGAATAACATATGTTTTTTATTTACATACAAGTTCTAATTCCATAGTAGAGGATTTCTTAGGGGAGGATTCCATAATTTATGTGTAACTATTCGATAGTTAAGAGGACTGTATATTTCATGAATTTGAATAGCCTTTGTCTAGGTTATTGCATGCATACCAAATTTAAGGATTCCACTATATCAATAACCAATTCATCCAATAGAGGCAGAATACTGAAATTTAGATACAGAAAAATACCTACAACAATTTTATGGTCATTAAAACAGATACTAGAACCCATTTCCATTTAGCTATAACATGTACAGTACATCCAATATAAAATCATTTAGACAGATAGGGATTAGAGTAGCATATCTGAACCAAACTCGCGGGGAAACAAAGGGAACAGCCACGTTCCTCCCAACCATAGAACCGAGCATCCACGATCACTTGCTCGATTCACCCCCTAGCCTAACCATGAGTCCATAAGGGTGAACTTGGAAATCCCTCTACAGCAATGTCCTTCAATTCAGTAATTCCCCCTTGCCTCACACTCCTCCAGTGTTCATAACAGCAAGTGGAAAAAAAAGAATCAATAGTCTCTTCCCAGCATACTTGGCAGCGTCCTGCCTCCTCACATATGCTTATTTTTTATTTGCCTAGGTCTTTTTCCCTCCCTTGGGAATTTTCCCAGCTTCCTAAATCCCTGATTTTCAGGGGTTGCCAATGGCCAAATCACTAATTTTCCACTTGTAAAAATCAGCCTAGGGGTAGTTCCAACATGTTCCCCACTCATGGAGTCATGGTCAGCTACTTTTAACATGGTTGTTCCATTTGTCCTCTTGCAATCAATATAAAATATTATTTTTTTAAACAAGTGTCATTGTCAAATAGTTAGTTGGGTCAAATCATATCTCTGCCCAACAGTCATAATAATTTATTACAATTAACAAATTTGAAATTTAGAATTGCCATAAATGGAAAAAAAAAAATCCAAATTTGAATTTACTAAAAACAGAAATAAATTTCCAACAAATTAAATTTTCAAAATATTTTTATTTTGGGGGATGTCACATCCTTCCCCCCTTCAATAAAACATTGTCCTCAGTGTTCATTCCTTTCTTGGAATAAGATTGGATGAGATTTCCTCAATTCTCCCTCCAACTCCCAAGTGGCCTCCTCAGGGCTAAAGTGCTTCCATTGCACCTTTACCTGAGCGACGACTCTATTACGAAGTGTTATTTCTCTCCAGTCCAGAATGCATAGGGGTTCCACCTGAAATTCGCCTTCGGGTTCCACCTGTACCAAGTTCTAGTCAATCATATGAGTAGGGTCATGGACATACTTTTTCAACAAAGAAACATGAAATACATTATGAATTCTTAAATTCGTTGGCAGTGCAAGTTGATATGCTATGGGTCCAATTAGAGCTAGTATCTCGAAGGGCCCATAGAACCTGGGTGCCATCTTGGCACAGTTTCCCAACTTCAATGAGATTTTTTGGGCTTTGATCTTCAAATACACATGGTCTCCCACTTGAAACTCTAAGTGTCTTCTTTTCTGATCTTCATAGCTCTTCTACCTGTCATGTGCTTCCTTCAAGTTCTGTTGTACCTTTCTTACCATGTTCTCCATTTCTTGGAGCATCTCTGGTCCAACCATGAGTCTGTCAGCCAGGTTATCCCAACTAATTGGAGTCATACACTTTGTGTCGTGCAGTACTTCGAAAGGGCTCAACTTTGCTAAATTTTGGTACCCATTGTTATATGAAAATTCTACCAAGTGTGTATAATCCTTCCACTTGTTCGGTTTTTTTCTTACGTACATGCAGAGCATATCCTCTATGATTTGGTTTGTCCTTTCGGTTTGCCCATCCGTTTATGGATGATAACTCGTACTAAAATTCAAGTTGGTATTTATCCCTGCAAACAATTCCTTCCAAAAGGCGGATGTGAATTTTACTTCTCTATCTAAAATCACCATTTTAGGAATACCATGCAGTCTAAAGATTTCTTTCTTGAATATTTCAGTAATGTTTATAGCTTTAAAAGTAGACTTTACAGGAATAAAGTGTGTAGACTTACTGAGTTTATTTATTACAACCATGATAGAGTCATTATGTTTCTAAGTTTTAGGCAAACCTATTATAAAGTCGAGTGATATAGTCTCCCATTTCCATTCTGGTATTGGTAATGGTTGTAATAGGTCGGCTAGATGCTGGTGCTCAGCCTTAACCTGTTGGAAATATTGGCACCTAGCCAAGTATTCTGTTGTTTCTCCCTTCATATTAGTCCAATAAAATAGCTTCCTAAGTGTTGTTATCATTTTCTGGTAACTTGGGTGGCCAAAATACAGTTTCTTATGCACTTCGTCCAGGATTGTTAATTTTAACCCTGATGAATCTGGTATGTAGTCTGTTTTTAAATCGTAGCAGTCCCTTCTTGTCGATACTTAGATCTGTTTTATCTGATTTCGCGGTATTGTTCAGTAATTCTACCATTATTTTAGCATAGTTTTCGTCATCCATACCTGTCGTCCTTATTCTTTGTTCTAGATCACTTTCTGCTCTACTAATATTCATCTCAAACAACCCATGGACTCTTCTGCTTAAAGTGTCTGCTACTTTATTTTCCTTTCCCTTGATATGTCTGACCTCGAAGTTGAATTCACTCAAGAAGGATAACCACCTTACTTTCCTTGCATTAAGATCTGGTTGGTTACATAGATATTTCACCCCGCTATTGTCCGTTAATAATAGGAATCTTCTACCCATTATGCAGTGTTGCCACATCTTTAAGGCGTGTATTACTGCTGCCAATTCTAATTCATGAGTGATGTAATTTCGCTCATGTTCTTTTAATTTCCAAGACTCATAACAAATAGCGTGTCCTTCCTGAATTAGGACACCACCTAGTCCTTCTTTACTTGCATCAACACATACGGTGAAGTCTTTATCTGGGTCTGTTATTTTCAATACGGGTGTCGTTGTCAATAATTCCTTTAGTTTGTTGAAGCTGTCTTGACACTTCTCTGACCAATTAAACCTAGTTCCTTTCTTTTGTAATGATGTGATAGGGTAAGCTATCTTGGAAAACCCTTCTATAAACCTGCGGTAATATCCAGTGATTCCCATGAATGACCATATATCCGCTACATCTTTAGGTACCGGCCATTCCATAATGGATTTTGTCTTTTCCGGGTCTACGGCAATGCCCTCTGCTGAAATTACATGTCCAAGATATTGTATTTCTTTCTGATAGAAGTCACACTTGTCGAAATTGGCGTACAGTTTATGCTTCCTTAACGTTTGCAGAACTATTCTTAAGTGTTCCTCACGTTCCTCCTCCGTCTTTGAATAGACCAGGATATTGTCGATGAATACTACCACGAACTTGTCCAAGTACTCACTGAAAATACTGTTCATTAGGCACATAAATGTGGCTGGGGTGTTAGTGAGTCCGAAAGGTATGACTACAAACTCGTAGTGTCCATATATTGTCCGAAAATTGGTTTTGTTTATGTCCTTGTCTTTTATCCGAACTTGATGATAACCGGATCGTAAATCCAATTTTGAAAAGATCTTGGCCCCTCCTACTTGATCGAACAAATCACTTATCCTTGGTAAGGGGTATTTATTCTTAATATTCATTTTGTTCAGTTGTCTATAATTGATACATAATCTTATAGTATCATCTTTCTTTTTCACAAAGAGGACTGGTGCTCCCCAAGGTGAGACACTCGGTCTGATATACTCTTTGTCCAACAATTCTTGTAATTGTAATTTTAATTATGTCAGTTCTGGTAGACTCATTTGGTAAGGCGCCTTTGAGATAGGGGCAGAACCGAGTAACATATCTATGGAGAAATCTATTTCCCTTCTAGGGGGTAATTCTGGTATCTCATCCACAAACACGTCTCTGAAATCACGTAGGACAGCAAAGTCTTCCAACTTTGGCTTATCCTCCTTTTATGCTAGATTCATCACTTGGATGGCATAAACTTGACATCCCTTTTTCATACATTTCTTTAGTTGCATCACTGAAATTTGTCTGACTGATACCGGTTTTGGTATACCTTGGGTTGTCCTGGTAGTGTCGGAATCATCTTTATAGCTAAGTATCTTTGTATAACAATTTAATATTGCTTTGTGTCGTTCCAACCAATCCATCCCAATAATCATATCGTAAGATCCTAGTGGTAGGATGTTCAGATCGGTCCTTATAGTTCGACCATCTAAGCTAAACTCAAAATCTGAAATATAGTCAATTACTTTCCTTTTAGTACCTATCGCTAGTTGCACAAGCCATGATTTTGCGTTCTTCAGTCTCTTCAGTTTATTTGACTCTACTACCTTCGAAATAATATAACTTAATGTTGCTCCGGGGTCAATTAAAATAGAAATTCAAGTGTCATGGATTTTACCTTCGATTTCTACCACTGAGGACTGGTGATCAGCTTGTCGGCTGTCAATGGATGCATTTATTCGATGTAGGCTCCTGCCCACATCTCCCACTGTCGAGGCTTCTTGCAGGTTATGAACAGCAGTTCTGTTTGTTGAACTCAAACGTGGGTAGTTCCTCCTGAGATGAGGCTCTCCACATCCCCAACACTTTAATGGCTCATGGGAGTTGTCCCCAAACCTCTTCGTTCCTAGGTTTACCAGTTTTCCACTGCCTTGCGTATTCGAAGGATTGGAGTGAAAATTCTTTCTCAGAAAACTCTTTGTTGTATTCTGATAAGGAGTCGGCTGGTACCCCTTCTTCCACTGGTTCATTTGATCTTGTTTCTTATTCTTCCAGGCTTTGGGAAACTTTGCTCACTATTTATACTGGTCATAGCACATCCGCGCTTTTCTGAATACTTCACTCAAGGATTTGGGGTTGTCAAACTCAATTCTATCCTTGTAGGACTGTGGTAGACAGCTTAGAAATCGCTGAATCTTTACTTTATCCTCCCAGATGTATGGTACGAACCTTAGCAGATCTAGAAATTTATTTATAAGGTACTCCATCGTCATCTGTCTGAGTCGTAACTCATAAAATTCTTTCATCTTCCTTTCATAATAATTTTCAGAAAGGTATTGTTTCTTGAAATACTTCTTAAAGTCAGACCATTCCAAATGTTTCTCCTCTAGGCCCTTGGCCAATTTCAGATCTTTCCACCAAATACTGGCCTTCCCTTTCAGATTGTAGATGGCCATCCTGACCTTCATGTTGTTGGAACAGTTGTATATTTGGAAGTACTTTTTGAAGTCCAACAACCATGCCTCTACTTCTTCTCCTGTCCTAGATTCTCCATCAAAGATAGCAGGTTTAACCTTTTTAAATTCTCCTTCAAGGTGGTCTACTTGTTTTCTTTTTCTGTCTTCTTTAGTTCCATCCTCAACTAGAGGTGTTCCTTCAAACGAACTATCTCCTTTTTCTGTTTCTGGCCCTAAGTTCTTGGAGGCTCTCTTGTTGACTTCTTCATCGTTATTATTGTCTTTTGGGCTTTTCTTGGTCACTATACTGCACAGCAGGACTTCATTTATCTCCTGTTGTTCTTGCTGTGCCTTCTTCAATTTTTCATTGTCAACTTTAAAGATCTGTAGTTCAACAATCGGGTTCCTCATTGTTTCCAACACTTCTGTGGGTGAGCTTCCATCACTGTTCTGCCTTGTATCTCCAGGAGGTCTTTGTTGTTGATTTTCTTCCATCCTGTTTTCTGCATTGTCCTGAGCTGCCATACTTAATCACCAAAACAGAAAAAGTTTTCTATTTGTAACCAAACGATTTATTAGTTTTTATTTAAAACAGAATATATACTAAGCACTACAGTGGTCCTGTTCAGGCCCAGTGTTGTAACTTTTGCTCTGATAGCATATGTAATGAACCTCAAATTTATCATAAAAAAAAAATCTTTGGTACATTATTCACTAATTATCCTCGTTTTATCAACTCGTATGATGGGTACTTACATTTCCTTTTGGCTTGGAGTAACCCTTTGTCATACTAACTTAACACATAAGAGAGGTTCCATCGAATACAAGCATTTTTCCTAACTCCTATATCTTACTATATAGATATTATTACTTACATGTATCCACCCATACACAAGGATTTGAATTTCAGTTTCCCTAATTAAGAGAGTCGGGTTATTTGGACTTTGCGCACAAGTTTATAACCCTGAGATTAAATGTTTGTACTCCTACCTAGCTGTGTCGACATTAGAAATTGAATCCTAATGTAATACGTACCAGGAATGGGCTAATGATATTAATGGTGATTTATGAGTGGTTATCAATGCGTTTTCTCTGATGATTTCATTTAAGTTATGATACAAATTGTCTCCACCATAACGAATTGAACCTCGACCAATCCCACATCAATCACTACGTAACTAAACTAACTACCATTCCTAGTCCTGTTGGTGTAATGGAAGGAATACTTCAAAGACAAAAGTATAGCGATCGATTAGTTTCACTAAACAGTCATGGTTTTACTGTTGTTTAACTTCGTAGCTTCAGCATTTAAGGGAGGCAGGTGTACCTGTCAGGAGGAGTTAAGGCTCTATCCTAGAATTAATTAGGGTCTTACTAACCTCAGTCCCGATGACTCTTCCTCCTTTTCTTCCCGATCCTGATGCGCCAACTTTGCCCTAGCGCATGGATTGTACCTCCCGTGTTGTCAAGAGTGGTACTCGTCCCTCTTAGGTTTTGGCGGTCTCATTTATGCCCTTGTGACTCCGAAGGAGAGGGTTCTGTATTATTCATTGTTCCATAGGGAAGAGCTACTGCCTCTGCAGCCATCCTTGGTGAAGTCAGCGGCAACATCTAACTACCTAGTAAGTTTCTAATGGAATTGTCATATCTTAAATTCGAAACCAGAGGGTTCATGGTGTGGGTTATAAAAACCTTTACTTCCTGTAGTTAGTTTCGAAGTCTATGCGTTTTCTCCCTTCATTCTAACATCGACTGTAGAAGAGGTTGTTACCGAGAGTCACTGCTCTTTACCACTGTGAACCTAAAGTCCTATTTTGCGTCCACTGTTTGTGTCCCGTGGGATTCTTTCAGTTCTTTTTTTGTTTTACACTATGACTAGTAATTGTTTTGGGAGTCACTTCCATGTAGCACATAAGGGTTTATTCTTACCTCGTGTAGAGGCTCCAGGAGAATAAAAGGTCAATCGTATCTGTTCTCCTCTGTGATTGATGCATTTTATTTGTAGGGAAGTGGTGGTCTACCGGTAATTTATCTCTTACTGAGTTGGGGTACTTTCCACGAGAACTTCTATTGTCTATATGTATGATGTCATTCCTTACGTTCTTCATTTTTGTTTGTACGGGGTTTTTTTGTAATAAAAGATTGAACTTCTTGATTCGCAATGCTATTTCATCTTTCAAAGTAATTGTTTAATTCTGTAACAAAAATGGTTATCTTTGTATTAATGGTGGGACTCTGCTTGTTGCGAGGGTACCCACCAGAAGTTCCAGGAACCATTCTCCCCTTGGCTAGGGCTGATTACAAAACCAGGCACGGCAACTGGAGGCTGCGGTGTTTTCGCCCCTTGAGTTAAGTAGTCTGGCATAGCTATGGTTATCAAACTATACTTTCGATTTTGTAATTTAAAGTTCTACTCTATACTTTACTAATGTTTTCCTACGATGGTAGAATGCAAGGATGCCCACTTCACGGCCCGGGTACCGGCCTCTACTCAACATGACAAAGGTACTCGGGTTCCAAAAAAAAGTGGCTCTCAACTCACTTCTTAAATCAAAGCATGGAGGTCACGATTTTGTTTGTAGCTTTCTGTTGTTAGAAGTAACATTACTTATGCACCGATTTTCTGTGTCGGATATCTGAGGGGTTAAATCCCGTTTTGTTTCTGTTAAAGATCCATTTAAGTATATATATAAATATATAGTCGAGCTTGATGTAGGAAAAATATTGATAGCCCAAATACTAGAAATGGCGAAACAACTCTAAGTTTACTTGTTTGGGAAACTCTTATATATGTTAAGCTTAGTAATGGAGGGACATTATTTTCTATTTGGAAAAATCTTATCCTCGGCGTTCTGTACATTACTTCTGTAATTTAAAGGTATTCGGAAATCTTTAAAACAGTTATAATAGCCATCATTACTTGACTTTGTTGATGTCTGTATGAATAGTATCTTGTTAATGAAATTCTTTATTTGGAATTTACCCCAAAGGGGATCATTCGGAGGTGGGGTTTCGCATTCCAAATCTCTGCGTTTTTTGTAGATTCTTGTCCTTTCGATAGATTGTATCCTCAGAATTGATTGCATTACTCTGTAATTTCTTGAAATATCTGTCTGTAAAATGCGAAGCAATGTTTGATAGATATCCTAAATGGTAATGCTACAACCATAAAGTTCTTGGTTTCTCTCTGCGCACWGCATATGTAAGAGGTGTCAAACGTTGATGATGTATCAGCGAACTCATTGATTCKCTTTCCTGTAGTATGATCTTAGCATGACTATATCRTCAAGTTTAGGGTAGTCTTATTCCTTGGATTATGTTCATTCCCATATGCTTCATCATTCTAGACTATATATGTGAATTCTGGTKTTTTTTTAGGAATTAAATTATAGAATGAAATATATATATGCTTATAATATCTACATTCGTTCATTGATACATATTCGATTATGCTTAAAGTTTGATTTCCAAAAATAATTCCACAATTAAATCCTACAATCCATTTACTGAATTCTATGAGGATAACATATGTTTTTTATTTACATATAGGTTCTAATTCCATAGTAGAGGATTTCTTAGGGGAGGATTCCAGAATTTATGTGTAACTATTCGATAGTTAAGAGGATTGTATATTTCATGAATTCGAACAGCCTTTGTCTAGGTTATTGCATGCATACCAACTTTAAGGATTCCACTATATCAATAACCAATTCATCCAACAGAGGCAGAATACTGAAATTTAGATACAGAAACAGACCTACAGCAATTTTACGATCATTAAAACAAATACTAGAACCCATTTTCGTTTAGCTATAACATGTACAGTACATCCAATATAAAATCATTCAGATAGATAGGGATTAGAGTGGCATATCTTAACCAAACTCACGGGGAAACAAAGGGAACAGTCGCGTTCCTCCCAACCGTAGAACCGAACAGCCACGATCACTTGCCCGATTCACCCCCTAGCCTAACCATGAGTCCATAAGGGCGAACTTGGAAATCCCTCTACAGCACTATCCTTCAATTTAGTAATTCCCCCTTGCCTCACACTCCTCCAGTGTTCATAACAGCAAGTGGAAAAAAAAGAATCAATAGTCTCTTCCCAGCATACTTGGCAGCGTCCTGCCTCCTCACATATGCTTATTTTTTATTTGCCTAGGTCTTTTTCCCTCCCTTGAGAATTTTCGCAGCTTCCTAAATCCCTGATTTTCAGGGGCTGCCAATGGCCAAATCACTAATTTTCCACTTGTAAAAATCAGCCTAGGGGTAGTTCCAACATGTTCCCCACTCATGGAGTCATGGTCAGCTACTTTTAACATGGTTGTTCCATTTGTCCTCCTGCAATCAATATAAATTATTTTGTTTTTAAACAAGTGTCATTGTCAAATAGTTAGTTGGGTCAAATCAGATCTCTGCCCAACAGTCATAATAATTTATTACAATTAACAAATTCGAAATTCGGAATTGCTAGAAATGGAAAAATTTTCCAAATTTGAATTTACTAAAAACGAAAATAAATTTCGAGCAAATTAAATTTTCAAA
Source organism: Picea mariana (assembly GCA_032191745.1). Lineage (NCBI taxonomy): Eukaryota > Viridiplantae > Streptophyta > Pinopsida > Pinales > Pinaceae > Picea > Picea mariana. Next base: position 16,803 of record JASDQU010010875.1, on the reverse strand, counting down.
ATATTTTTATTTTGGAGGATGTCACATTTTCCTTATGTGTGATATGTCATGCTTTTATTTAACATCCTATGTCCCGGGGTCGAATCCCATGGGCCTCCCCATTTTGGCGAATGGTTAAAACCATTTTGGCGCGCGCTTTTATATTTAGCGAGTGGTTTTGACGACGGTTAAATTTGGCGGCGACTACCAAATATGACGGAGCGTTTGGCATATACCCCAAAACGGCGGAACCACTAACTATTTTTGGTGGCATCTTTGGCGAGGGCCATTTATGGAAGACCTGCTATATATAGCATAACTTCCGCCATATATGGTGGAGTTCTGTTAATTATGTCGAAGGTATATATACTGATAGGTTTTGCCCAAAACCTGTCAACAAGCAATACCTGTCAACCTAAACCGTTGGTCGCACTGTGTCAGTTGTTCCTATCA
>JASDQU010010874.1:105568-123506 GCA_032191745.1 Picea mariana | reverse complement strand
TGCTAGTAACCCTAGCGGCAGTTCCTCAACGAGCTCAATATCCTAGCGACTATGTTTCCTTCCAGCGTTTAGACTGAATGAAGGAGGTGTGGGCCCATAACCTGTTATAGAAGAATGTGTGCTCGTTTTACCATTGACGATACCCTCGTCACCCAACCATAGGCCGAAGCCACCCTCCGAGCACCTTAACCTTGACTGAGAATTACTTCGGAAGAAAACCTTAGGCTAGATAGCCAAACAAGGTGTAGCGCATCTTCCTCCAAGGATAGTGCACCATCAATAACTGATCAGATAGTCCAAACGCTAGCCAAGAGATAGTGCAAGCCAACATTGAAACTGCTAGCTGCAGCAACTGCATCTGCAGCTCTCCTCCACACGTGCGCACCAAACTGGGAACTGCAGTGTGCACCACTTGCTGTCTGCAATTCTTAGATGTGTCAAAATGAGAACTGGCGTCCTGTATTTATACTGGTTCTGCCAGATTTGCTGGGGCTGACTTCTCCTTCTGGATATGTGTCTGTTTAGTATATTATTATTATTTCTGGCCGACTTCTTCTCTTGGAGGCTAATAACCTAATATAAATTATCTTCTTGAGCCGACAAGACTTCTAGGGTTATCAACCAACTCATTAGGTTTTTCTCTTACTTTCCGGAGTCTTCTATTCTCGTCAGGTTCACACGTGGAGGTAAATACCTCCCGCAACTACCATAATATTAACACTCCCATCTTGTTCAATCTCTCTTGAATGTTAACTTTGACTCCATTGCCCATTGGAAAAGCACTTGTCTTGGTCCACCATCCCATTTAATCAAAAGAATATATTGACTATTTTACTCAGGGATTCCCCCTTGTGCCGAAGGAGAGCCAACCTAAAGAGAGAGGCGGTGTTGTTGTGGTGACATGGGACAACCCTCATGAGTTTCCCTAGGGTTGCCACTGTGTTTCAAGGCTTTATCACTTTGAGTGCAGTTTGGGGTGGTAAGACATCCCACTAACCCTAGGTCTTCTTCTATTGCATTAGATAAGCACCAAGACCTCTAGAGAATCTTACAATGGAATACAAGAGTACATCAACATAAGCTCCAAGTCTTCTTCAAGATAAGTAGCACACCAAGCTCTAAGACTCCTCTACTCTATGTATTCATGTTCTTACTCTTGTGTTACATCACACAAACCCTAGGTCTTCTTCTCTTGCATCATACAAGTGCTAAGACCCAAGCTCATCGCTAGTGCTAGCATTCTTCTTCATGCCTCCTCTAGGATTTACGTCACAAACCCTAGCTCTTGCTCGCTATAAGACCTCTCCAAGACAATTACAAAGATAAAATAATGAGTACATCAAATATTGAGTAATGACAAAGGCTCTCTCCTCCCTTTATAGAGAATAGTTGATGTAGGTCGACATAAAACATGGACTAGATCCACACAAGTAACCCTAGACCTAAGTCAACAAGGCAACCCCACATGGAGTGCTCTACAATACAAGGATGACAAGTGTCACACTAGGGTTTTTCCCAACCCCAAGCTGGTGCGCCCTCCAAGCATTATCCTCTTTGGGCCCAACTCCCCTCCTCCAAGATGGTGTGCTATCCAACAAGTTGTTAGCCCAACACTTCTTTTTACATGGTGGTTTGTTCTCCAAGTGTCCTCATGCAAGGTGCTCCTCCTCTAGTTGTATGCCACATGTCCTCTTGTGCTCAATTCTCGTCAACACGTGTGCCAAGGTAGTTACTTGCTCCAATGCTTACCCTCAACATATGTGTTCGAATCCGTGACCAACCTCCATGAAGTATGCTTCTCAACCCAAGTGTCTTGAAGTCAAATATCCAACCTCCAAGTTTTATGTCACATGGTCCCATGCTCTTAGGACTAAGTGTTGTCCTCCAAGTGCCTTGTGCTCATACTCCTAGTTAAATAACTCTCCCAACCCAAGAATCCTCAAGTCAAGTATCCAACCTCCAAGGTGTATGTCATATGGTCCCATGCTCTTAGGGCTACATACCCTCATCCAAGTTCCTAGTGCTCATCCTTCTAGGTAGGTACCCCTCCTAATTAGGCAATCGATTCCCCCATTGTGTGCACCCAATGAGTTAGTCATCATGCCACATAGAATAACAACCTCCTAGGTAAGTGCACTATGCTAGCACTATATCCAAGGTCAATCATCCACTCACACTGAGCCTTCCATATGTCCATCAAGCATCACAAAGGGACTAGGAGACATAGTGCTCTCCTAACTAGGTGAAAACACTTTCGGAGTAATCCCAAAGGCTAACAACAAATGCTTAGGCTGACCTTAATCATCTAAATAATGTGAAATAATGTTGAGTATGTCGGCTCTTAAGCCATAACTTAGTGATACAATCAATGAGGGTGCTTAGCCATAAATGATACATGTGAAGATTACCATCATTCCAACAATGTGGATCTTTCCTTTTAGTGCATGATTTAGCTTTGGACTTTTTTATGTGAAAAGAATTAGCCTAGGATAACATACATTCAATAAAGCTCAGATGATAATCTATTTTCCAAACATAGAGCTCTTGAATCTCATAAATGGGGGATATGCTGACATTTCAAATCATACATATTTGTAGTACATGGAGGGTCCTCATTCGAATGCCACCTATAAATTCATCTATGCCAATTGTTCATGGCATATTCCTTATGAGATATTGTTTACACCTACATATGACATATTTTGTCCATAAGATGCCACATTGCCACTATACTTTTTTTCTCTCACAAATGCGTGCATATATTCTCTTATGATCATATATGACACTTGTAAGTGTTATCAACATTTTAAGCTGGCGCTCACCCACATGTCCTAATCTCTAGTACTTGGAACATGAAATTGCTGACTACGACACAAATAATTAAGAATGCTTTTATGTCTCTATTTCTTTTCTAAGGGTGTGGCTTGGGCTTTAGTATCTTAGTCATTCTTCTCTTGGTAAAATCCTTCTCAACTTTTAAGTTATGCATCAAAAGGTATGCATTGCACCTTCTGAGATAAAATAAAATTAGGCTTTATGAGGCTGAGCTCTTTTTGGAGGTCTATGATTAATTTCAGTTTCAACAGGCATCGTGGGATGAACATAGGCTTTATGAGACTGATTTTCTTTCCGATCTCCATGGTTGAGCTAAATGCAACATACACATCGGGATGAGTCCACACTTTATGGTGTTGAGCCTTTTCCTAGATATTGTTATTTTATTTCATTTGAAATTTCTATTACCATATTGTGTCTCACATCTGGAGCGTCATCCTCAATTTATCCAGATACACTTATTTGCTACTTTGCTCAAGTTACACTTATTTTCTACTTAGGCTCAAGTTCCTAACAACTTCATCAAGTCGAATCAATCTCTTAGCTTAGGGCAGCGTCTGACCTATTCTTTTTCATGGTTTGAATGTTAATGTATAAGTGGTTGTACATGTGGTACATCAGCCTTAGCAAGTACACTATACAATGAACCCTTCATTGGAAAATAAAAAATATTTGTCTTGCTTGTAGTCGTTAATCGGATGATGACATTAATCCTTTTTATTTATTTATTAGTTCTTTTTATTTTCTAGTACCGGATGCCTTCTCTTTCATTATCAAGCATCATTCATAAAGTAGATGGTTGCACGCTATCTTTTATCACATTTATTGTGATGAATTTAAGCTTATAGCATATTATATCAGTTGTGATATTTGAAGTTTTGATGTATGGACAGGAAGCAAAGGATCTTGGAACAAAGGCACTCTTTACCCATTGCTTCTGGTTAGTTGCTCTTCCTAACAAAATATATGCCAAAAATAATTATAGCTGTTTGGATTCTGAAAATAACATTGTGGAAGGCCATTGTTATTGATTTTATTTAAGATTCTAATTATATGTCATAATTAATTTACTAGGACTTGCATTGATGTTTTAATATGAAATGTGTTAGACCGAACACTTTATTATGGATCTTGTATCATAGGTGCTAGACACACTTGCTTTTATGGAGGTAAATTTATTTGCACAATCAATATAAATCCATCACCATGTGATTATGTTCATAACAAATGCCCTTTCAGCCTCGGCCACTCCCTGGAGGACATCATTCACCTGTGCTTTGGCCTCTTCACAATTATTGACGACTCTGATGAGGACCCTGTATCACAGAGTACAGTCCCCTCAGTCATCCTCTGTAKCCATCTCCAGCGGACCTTGACATCCTCTCTGTTTTGCATAGGACTTTATTTTACTTGCACCTTCTTTTATATCTTAGCTTTTAGCTGGACAATCAGTTCTCTATATTTTCTGCTTTCGGCATTCTTCTTTGAGTTGCTTTTGCACTCTGACATTSTATTCACATTGGATGTACCCTTTTTAGTTCCATTGACTTACTTTTGTGGTCATTTGTTGGACATTAATAAAATTATCTTATCTTATCTTGCTTGTCCTTTTTACTCTTTGATATTTCCTCATGGGCCAAAGATGATTATTTTTCCTTATGCGATCTGTATATTATTGAATGAGAATTTCCCCTGTTTGTTGAGTTTAGAGTAATGACAATGAAGCAGAGTAAATGAAAAGTATGTGTGCAGATCACTTAAATGTATAGAAGAGTAGAAATATTAATATTCATAAGAACATAGATAATTCATTATATTCATAAAACACAGCAGTCCATTTATATATGTACAACTGATCAATAGAGTGGAGTTATGAAGCACAGTACACAAGGATGCCATTCTCACTTTGTATTGATGGATATAGTCCCTTACTTTTGCTTTTATTGTTGCTTAATATTCATAAGAACACAGATAATTCATTATATTCATAAAACACAGCAGTCCATTTATATATGTACAACTGATCAATAGAATGGAGTTATGAAGCACAGTACACAAGGATGCCACTCCCACTTTGTATTGATGGATATAGTCCCTTACGTTTGCTTTTATTGTTGCTATTATGTTTCTTTTTTCCTTATCCCTTAGCTTTTAGCTTCTAGCAATAGGAGTTGCTTTTGCACTCCCACTGCTTATCACTACTGATGTACTTTTTGAGTCCCATCGATCTACTCTTTTGGTCATTTCTGGACATTAATAATATTATCTCATCTTTTCTACACAAGGATGCCTCCGCTTGTGCTCTACTTGAAAAATAAGGCCCTCAGATTGAAGTCGTACATACAGAAGGGTTAGGGAAGAGTTTATCTGTTCCCCATTAATCAAGTCTTCTTAATGATTTCTTCCTAACTAAAATTTATGACCCCTTTTATCAACTCATAAAGTGATTACAACATTCGAACAAATTATAACTTTTCGTGCTCTTACTACAGTGCCAAAGTATAACATGACAAAATAGACTAAAAGACAAAATACAACTTAGTGACAGCTTAAGCTAATGATGTTTATGACTTTATATATTTATATTGCAATGGAATATCAAGTGTCATCTAAATGTTCCTTTCTTCAAAGGATGTCTATTTTAAATGTATAATTGTCCTTTGTCACCAGTTATTGATTAGGTTAGCTTGTTAATTATTATCCCTTCAGATTCGAAAGAAGACTTTAGTTGTGTTGAAGGGGGACCTTTTAGTTGTAAATTGTATTACCTCAATAGTTGAATTAAAAAGAAGTTAGAGGCAATGTCGGATTAAGTATATATTGTGGTTGGCAGTAACTATTGCTGTAAGGGATTGCAGTTTGTACCCTGCCATTACAATATTTTGCTGATACGTTATCCTTGAGCCAAAATCATGCTATCTTTGGCTTGTTAAGTTTTTCTCCCCTTTGGCAACACAACCAAAAACTAATTCTGTCTTTGATAATAGGTAAGACATTCAATTGTCTACTAGGATTAGTTAAAAAATCAATGGCCAGTAGCTTTCTTTATTGTGTAAGACAAATAATGTCAATGTTTACAACATCTTTTACTTGCATTACTATTCTAATATTTTAAAGAAATATTTGGAAATAAGTGAAGGATCATATGGTGGATTTTAAAGATTATAAATTTATTTATCTCTATAGAAATTTTCATGAGATTTCAATGGTAACCATTGAATGGTTTCATAATCGGTTGATGATGATATATTATTTTTCAGCTGAGAAAAGACTGGTGGAAGAAGTAAGGAAGTATGACACACTTGTAGTGGTTGGCGAGACAGGAAGTGGAAAAACAACCCGTAAGTCTTCTCTCTTTGTGACCTTTTGTTTTGTATTTTTTTATTGATATTTACTAGAGGCTATGGTTATTTAAACTTATTTTGAAATTTCTTGTTAAAATGTATTACCTATATTGGGTTGGTTGGGTTTTGACTTTAAAATGCATTAATGTATGGATGTTTCTCTGAATTGAAGAAGTTTACCGATGTGCACATGTCCTTCTATTCCTTTCATGAGCAATCCACAACTACAAATGTTTGGTTTTCTCTGATCCAAAATGAATCTGAACCGACGAATGGGTGTAAGACTTAGTCCCTGCAAGACTAACTTGGCAATTTGTGAAGGTTAGCAAACTATGTAAATCAATGCAATGTAAATGTTGAATAAGACAAAAATGAAAGTGAGAAGGAAAAATGGATTAATGAAAGGATAAAAAAAATATAGGAGAGAAGGCTGAGGAAGGGGAAATGAAGGGTCATGGCTGTTGGCCTTCCCCTTACCCCCTAGCTCTCCCTATTTCCTCCTTCACTCTCATTCTCAATGGGTCCTTTTGGCCAAGAGAGAAAGAGGCGTAGAGCCAAGAAAGCAATGTAACCAAAGATTTCCAAAATGAAGAAAGTGAGCCCCATTCGACGCTGGTTTTCCCATTTGGGTTTCCAGGGTAAATACGGTGTCCAATGTGTCTTTATTTTCTCTTAGATTTCTATGAGATTATTCTCTATGTACTCATCTATTAGTTCTGCATTTTAATGACTACTCTGAGGATTTTAATAGTTGTTGTGTTAGTGATTAAGCTTAGAGCTCAGTTAGCTCTGTAGTGTGGAAGTTTGCCTTCATATTCCAACATTTTGATGGCCAATACCTATCCCAACAACTCCCTATCTTCCATCGTTGGGTGATTTGTGAGATGGTAAATCAATGGCTCCCATTTTGGAGCGGTTGCAAAGAAAGTGGGAGTTGCTAAATTGGTTTTAACTTTTAAGAGTTGTTAGTTTATTACTTTCCTTTGGTCGACTTCCCCTACACTCTGGTCGATTTAATTACATAGTTGGGTCATATTCTCTTGATCCATAGGCTCCCTTGCCTGGACGACTTCACATTGCCCCTGTTAGCACAAATTTCCACCCTCCAATTGAGCTGATATAACCTGTTATTACATAAATGAAAACTTGGCTAATTCAAGGAGAAAAGCCCCAAATTGTCATGGGCTAGACCCCTCTCCATTTGGGCTAGTGCTTGCTAGCCTTAGGGGGGAGTCCCTAAGGTGATTTGCCGCTGTCCTAAGTCTGATTTTTTACATTTAATGACGGAAAACAGCTGCTGATATGTTCGGGACAGCATGTTAAAACTGTCCAAAACAAGGGAAAAAATCGTTCTTTTTGCTTGGAGGGATCCTGCAGGGTTAGCACAATGAATATAGAATAGAAATAGAACAGAAAACTACTCAAAAGATTATTAAAATCACAATGAACAGTTAAGGAAAATGACAAATCAGATTGCAAAATTCACAAAATACAGTGAAGAAACAAGGTTAGAACACAAACACTCGATTTCTTTATTGATAGGCTTGCAAGAGGTTTGGTTGCGCAAAAATTGATAAGTCCACAACTGGTACAATGATCACTTTGCTCAAAGAAGAGTCACTAGACTAAGAGAGAGAGAGAGAGAGAGAGAGAGAGAGAGAAATGCTATGCTAGCTTCTGCAATATCTGACTTGTTACCGCCCAAACTAGCAGTCCTACAAGGTCTTAGACTGCTATGGGAGCAACACAGGAGATAGGTGCCCAATGTCACCACAACATCTATCCATTCCGTGTTCAAGCCAAACTCCTATGCTAAGAGGCTTTGGGAGGCTTCCCTGAAATTAACACTTCACCACAAGAGTATTGAGACCAGTGCCTAAAAGAGTACACTAGGTTAAGGTAGGAGTTAACTATTTAATAGCTTGCTGAAATAAAAGATACTGCAGAAAGTAAAATGACCAAACATCAAGCTAACTTACCCTTATTCTCCAAAAAAAATGATAAAATGAAGTGCAAGAGAGAGGGGAAATGTTCTTACCACTTTCTGGATGATTTAGTATGTGAGTACCTTGACCAAAGTGGCTGGAAATGAGTGATTTCCTCGCTGTCCTGTTATTTCAGACCTGCAAAACAAAGTAAATTGCAGAAAACAATAGGGAATATGGCCTTTTGAGGCCTCCCACAAGTGCAAAAATGCACTAGATCACTAGATCTGTGGGTAAGAAGGGTAGGGCAGCAAGATATAAGTGTTTACTAAGCCCAAGAACGTTTAAATCTGCTATAAATTTAGTTTCTAGCAAGCTGGAAATTAATTTTGCAGAATTGGGGTTCAAATCCCCCTAGGGTCAAAACCCAAAATTTTGCTACAACCAATAAATTCAATTGTTGGGCTGTAGTTATGCTCTAAATGAACAGAAAACAACGATATAATGTCTAAATCAGATCTGAAATTAAAATAGAAAACTTTGGGAAAATAAGACTTACAAAATGCACCCTTTTAGTGTGTCCACCAAGTGTAGATCTGAAGATTTTGCTTGCTTTTATAGCACGCACAGATCTGCACAGTTTTTTTTAAATAAACCCTTGTAATAGATGTTTAATGAAACATAAGACCCAAGGGAATATGTATCTTGGGGTAGGGAAAATCCCAAGTGGCAAAAACCCCAAGATCTACTAGCTTGCTAAAGATAACAATTAATAATAAAGCTAGGGTATGTTTTTTTTTTGTATTTTTTTATAAATAAAAATGATTGAAAATATTTATAAATAAAATGGTTGAAGAAATTTATCTTTACCTTTTACCTTAGGATGTCTCTGAGTTTGTGCAATTATGACGCCGTAAGCTTAATATTGGCCCGACAGATTTCTAGACGATTGGGTGTGGAGTGGAAGCACTATCACCCCCAATGCTAGAAATTTATCAATAGATGAGTTCTTCCTTGGATCTTGCTAGGAAAGCTCCGCTACAGGATGGGTTCCAAGACAACCAATCAACAAGGGTCAAAGAGATAATAGACCACTTGGTTGAAGCTACTCCTAAAGGAGTTGGTCCAACAACTTGGGTGTATTACCCTTGAATCCCAGAAAGAGAGTAAGGAGATGAAGGCCTATTTTCTCTCTTTCATGTGACTATGTAGCCCCTCAATGGATTGATTGATTATCTTCCGCAAGTCTTCTAAAGAACCCTTGTCAAAACACAATTAACAATATCTAAGACCAAGAAAAACAAACATTACAGTATATAATCCACAGTGACATGAGAATTGAGTTTTTGAAAATGGCATTATGATCTTACAAAGTTTCAACAACAAAAATGAGAGTAGTAGCTAGCTTTATATAGAAAAATTTGTAATGGCTAGTTTCTACCTCTCTCATAAAAAATAATTTTTATTAGTCTGTTCATCCACAATTGGTTGGAGGCTAAACCATTTGATATATATATTTTTATTACATCCCTCAATGGTCAAAATGGGATAAATCCATTTAAAATACTTGACCAATTTGATTTGTCCACATGAGAGGTGCGCCCCACTAGGAGAATAAATTGATTTGGTGGAGGAAATAAATTTGGGGACATTTTCCTTTGAAAAATGAGCAATAACAGTCATATTTTGTCCACATTGACTATTCTTCCTTACAACGGCTAGTTTGACTTGTCAAATCAATTAATGAGTAGTTGCAATTTGTCCCAAAAGAGGATGATTTGGTCATTTAGTGGTTAAATTAACCACTTTGCTTGGAAATGGTCATTTAGAGGTTAAATTAACCACTTTGCTTGGAAATAGAGCAACTTTGAATAAAATTAATTATTTTGCATCTGGAGAATGAAATTTTGACTTGCCAAAATTATTCCAATGCTAGAATACCCCAAACGTTCCACTCCTTGACCATTTGACCTTGTAAAATGTGTCCAATGATTTTCTAGAAGTGAGACTGTTTTCTCTTGGGAGGCAATATCTCCCTCAATATTCCAACAATCAGAATTCTGTGACATGTGTCTTGCTAGTGATTTTTTTTTGCTAATTTTGAACCCATGTATTTTATCTCCGGGGTGCACTGCATGAAAAGACGTGCAATGGTGAAAACTCCTTTAATATTTCATTAATCACAATTTTTCCATGTGTTTTGCTTGTGAATTTTTCTTCCTCATTTTGAGCCCATGTATTTTTTCCTCAGGGACCACTGCCTCAAAAGACGTGCAATGATGAAAACTTTGTGAGACTTCCATGTTTAGAACAAAACCGATAATGCACCATGGCTGAGGGATGCCTACAGACTCAATATAAGATAATCATGTGGGAAGACATAGGTGTGCATGACATGGACCAAACTAGGCTCCACAAACTGCAATCACCCCTACATAAGACCTGTGGCTCCACACAATCATGTGTCCCAATAGATCCATGCAACAACCTCCAATCCTATCCAGAACGAGAGATAGTGGAACCCAGACATAAGAGGACTGATCATGATCGGACTAAGTCTCGATGTCCACTACAAAAATCATCCACTATGGTTTACATGGCTTTAACTTGCATCCTTGGGCTTACAATGGTGTAGCGAAGTGAAAAACTATAGGGTATCTCCTGGAGAGGTAACACGACCAATAACCAATGGAATCCATCCATTATATAGCTCTAGATGGTGCATATCCAAGGAAAAAGCTAGAGGACGTATATGTGGTAAAGATAGGAAGTATAGGTGCATAAGAGGGGATAGGGAAACCATGCGAGAAGAATAGGAAAAGGAAATAATGCATGCTAAGTGAGAGTACGGGTTAAGTGATGACGCGAGGGAATAAACTATGCGCGTGGATAGGTAAGCATGCACATGTATGGGAGATGTAAAGGACCCATGCGCTAATGGAAAAGTGATGGCGTATGAAGGAAGAGAGCGCATGCATTGTAAGGGGGAGTAGATGCGTGAGATAAGAAGGGAATGAGTGCATGCGTGGGAAGTAGTGATGTGAGCGAATGGGAGGAATGCATGAATGGGAGGGATTGGCGCATGGTGAATGGTGATGACGTAAGGTTCAAAAGGAGTGATAGACGACATGCACCTTTTTATTATATATTATATTTAAGGCATGTGCTTTTTCTTAAAAAGGGGATGGGCTTATATGCTATATTAAGTCATGGATCGTCTTTTTATTAAATGGATGAGCATGAGTTATATTTAAAGGGGGACACAATTTAAGAAAGGGGAAATACTTTTATTAATTAATTAATTAATAAATAAAGCGAGTGGGTACACTTCAACGGAAGTATGTCGGTTATGGGGGATGTGAGATACAATTTAATGAATTAATTAATTTAAAGGGGGACAAAAGACCCTTTAATTAAATAATTTAATAAAGTGACACTTTTATATAATTAAGGTGGGCAAGGTAAGTGGGTATAGAATGGTGAATGGGGCTAGGAACGAATGGATGAATTAATTAATTTAAAGTGGATACTTTAATTTAATTAAAGTGATATGGATAAGTGGATTTGTGGATAGGTATAGAATTAAAGGGAAATGGGTTTAGGATTAAGATATAGTTAAAGGGAAGTGGTTTAAAAAGCATGGGTAAAATGGTTTAGGGACTTTTAATGTGCGAAAAGTGGTTTTAAGGTGGGCAAGGTAAGTGGGTATAGAATGGTGAATGGGGCTAGGAACGAATGGATGAATTAATTAATTTAAAGCGGATACTTTAATTTAATTAAAGTGATATGGATAAGTGGATTTGTGGATAGGTATAGAATTAAAGGGAAATGGGTTTAGGATTAAGATATAGTTAAAGGGAAGTGGTTTAAGAAGCATGGGTAAAATGGTTTAGGGACTTTTAATGTGCGAAAAGTGGGTTTATGGCGGGTGAAGAAGAATTAGCTAGAAAAGTTAGTCTAATTGGCTAAATTTTCTCTACGGAAGTGCCACCTCACCCTATGCGCCCTTGGTCAAATGATGCCATGTAGATGCCGCATCTCACTGAAATGCTGCCACGTGTCGGAATCTGCTCTCTCCACTTGTCACTGTTGGGAATGCCGATGAATGCTAAAAATAGAAAGTTGGCCGCTTGTCCATGACTTTATACTCATTGGATTCGATTTTCTGCAAGGAATCAGAATCCGCAATCAGAATTGACATGCGAGCCCTAATGCTTAACCTTGCTAAATTTAGAAAATTGTGCCAAATCATCCCAAAAGAGGTCCAAAAGACTTAGAATGTATCAAGGATCAATAATATGCACTCAAAATCTAGATCCGAGGCCTGGAGCTCAAATTGCTAAAAATAGAAAACGCATGAGTGGAACCTCTGTGAAGTATCAAATATATAGCATAAGGAGGGCGCATATCCCAAGGGAGAAGGAGAAGACACATGAGTGATTAAATTTGGAGTCTAAGTGCATGAGGAAGAGAGATATGTGAGGAGTGTGAGATGAGTGAGTGTATGCGAGAGTTTGCATGAAGGTTACATGCGCACAAGAGAGGAGAATGCACCCTAAAACTTAGGAAGGTGCACTTGAGGAAGAAAGGGAGGAGTAATGAATGATAATGAATGTGAATTAGTTTTATGGAGTGAAAGAAAGGCATGGAGGCCAAATTTAGCTTTCTAATGCATGTCCTTTTGCTAAAATTGACAAAAGCATGAGTGAGTTATGGCTAAGAGGGAATTCGCTCTATTTTTTAGGGAATTTCCTAATTTTTAGGAAAATACGGTTTAAACTCAACTTGAGACGAATTTTAAGGAGCTGATGCATGCCAAGTGGAGGGGTGATTATACAGAGGAATATACGGGTAAATTTAGGCCCAGTTATGCGACTCCCTTTTCTCAATTAATTATTTATTTATGCTCAAGTCTTGGAAATATGTGACCCATGCCTAGGTGGATGCCACATCACTCTGTAACTCTGCTACATGTCGATCTCTGAGGGTGCCACTTGGCATTGCATGGATAATTACTGTACCTGCTAAGTATAGACATTTCTAAAAATAAATCCAGTTCCTAAATTTTAGGAAACTGTCCACATCACCCAGGATGACTGGGAGAACACCGCCACATGTCAGTGTCTAAAAATAGACACTACTAAAAATAGAAAGTCATCCGAATGCCCTTGAATTTATACTCATTGATCTCGTCTTTCCGCAAGGGATCCGAATATGTGATCAGAATTGACATGCGAGCCCTGGTGCACAACCTGCTAAAAATAGTAAATTGTGCCACAAGGATCCAAAACACTTTGAATGTCTCAAGGATCAATATTGCATGCTCAGAATTTGAATCCGGGGCCTAGAGCAAAACTTGCTAAAAATAGAAAGTTCTTGCACATCACCCGTAAAAGTGTCATCGGGCCTAGAATCATGTAAGGACTCACACTGTATGCTCATAACTGCTCCAAATTGTCAAGAGACCCACTCAAACCGTGTCTCCTAAAAAATAGCAACACCTGCTGTATGTATACATCTCTCTCAAAAATGCTTGGAAACCAAGTCAACTCTAACTCTGAACTAAAAACCATGTACCGATCATATACCTGCCTCCGATGGGAACCAACCTCTTGCTCAACACTAGTGCTAAACTCTGTGAGAATCTCAAAATGATAGCCAAAGGAATGCGTGCTGAGTCTTAGCCCTCAATATTTTCAAGGGTGAAAATCTAGGGCTTAACAGGACCAGGGCTAGTATCCAGAGCCAGAGCCAATGTCAAAGCTACGTTCTAGAGAAGTAAACAAAAGGCACATTGATCTAGATTGGTTTCCTTGAGATTTTGGAGACCAAAAAGCCTCTCAATGGGGAGGTGTGATTCGAAATGGATCTGAACTGATGAATGGCTGTATGACTAACTCGATAATTTGTGAAGGTTAGCAAACTATGTACATCAATGCAATGTAAATGTTGAATAAGACAAAAATGAAAGTGAGAAGAGAAGACTGAGGAAGGGGAAATGAAAGGTCATGGATGTTGGCCTTCCCCTTACCACCTAGCTCTCTCTATTTTCCTTTTCACTCTCATTCTCAAAGGGTTTTTTTGGCCAAGAGAGGAAGAGGCACAGAGCCAAGAAAGTAATGTAACAAGAGATTGTCATAATGAAGAAAGTGAGCCCCATTTAAAGTTGGTTTTCCCATTTGGGTGTCCAAGGTAAATATGGTGTCCAATGTGTCTTGATTTTCTCTTAGATTTCTATGTGGTTATGCTCTATGTACTCATGTGTTAGTTTATCATTTTAATGTCTGCTATTAGGATTTTAATAGTTGTTCTGTTAGTTATTAAGATTAGAACTCAGATAGTTCTGTAGTGTGGAAGTTTTCCTTCATGTTGCAACATTTTGATGGCCAATACCTATCCCGACAACTCTTTGTCATCCATTGTTGGGTGATTTGGGAGATGGGAAGTCAATGGCTCCCATTCCGGAGCTGTTGCAAAGGAACTGGCAGTTGCTAAATTGGTTTTAAGAGCTCTTAGTGTATTTTTCTCCTTGGTCGACTTCCCCTACACTCTGGTCAATTTAATTACATAATTGGGTCATATTCTCTTTACACACATGTCGTTTTCCCTTGCTTGGACGATTTCACATTGCCCCTTTGCTGTTTTCCCTTGGCTATGTGATTTCACATTGACCCTAGGCTGTTTTCACCTTCTTGGGTGTTTTTTTCTCACCCATAGGCCGTATGGGCTACACACAACCCAACATACTCTCTCTTTTCCTCCTTGGCTTACATGACCAATTGCTGGGCATTTTATTACCCCACTGGGTCGACTTCTAATTTTTTCAAGCCGATTTTTCTCACCTGGACTATCATTCCTTTACTTGCGTGACTTAATTCATTTACTTGAGCAATTAAATTAGTAGCCGGGCTATCAAATTGGTTGCTGGGTCAGCTTGTCTATGTTTTCCTACAGGAAAGTGCCCGTTGAATGTTTTGAAGCTGGGCACTTGCGTTGTTTTGTTGAACGACTTGGTGCATGTAGGCCTTGGAGACCCTGTAGTAAACCAGTGTACCTAGTCTTGGGAGGTGTTTTGGTTTTGAAAGCAGTGTTGTGTTTGTGCACAACCATTTGTGCCCAACTTTTTAATCTTAACATACTCTTTCCAATTGCTCTCAAGCTCATTGCATCGTATGGCCTGATCGTTCTTCTGGGTTTTAAAAGCTCCACTAATTGATGTGAATATTTATTCTCAAATATTGGTCAGTAAAAGAATGAAAGTGGGTGACTCAAAGAGCCATCCCTAGTCCACTTATGAAGGTTTTGTCAGCCCTTGTCTTCATTGATGCATGTAAGTTGTTTCATTGGTGCCACTAGCAAGATAGGACCATAAAGGCAATTTTACAATTGTGTAAGGAATTTGTAATATTTTGACATATTGCAATGGAACTCAATGGATCTCATCATATATCCCATTCAAATATACATATGGATTTACTCGTGGTGGAGCCCTAGTCCATTTGTTGAGATCCTATTCAAGTTATTCTTTGCAGGTGTCTCCTTCTTTGCAGCATTGGGGTTTTGAGGTTGGCAATAAATACTCCTGGAGACTACAAAGAATTTCTGCTTACATTGATAGGCAAGGAGCAATCTAGAGTTTGGTTATCTCTGTTAGCCAGATCGGTTGTTGCATACAGGTTTCACCCAAGAGAAGGTGTTGTAGCCATCAGAAGAGCAGGAGCTACACTTGAGAACAAAGAACTCACACAACATTGGTATCGGATCACTAGCTTCAGAGTATTTGCAAAGCATTGTTTGTTATTGACTGAATTGCCATTGTGTTTCCAGTTGGTTGTTGTGTGCAGGTTACAATAAGGAGAAGGCTTTGCAACTAGGGGAAGAAGAGAGATCCTTGTACAGGGAAAAGGATAGAGGTCTAGTGGCCTTGCTGGAGAGAGAATACTCTGTACAAGATTGAGACAAATATAAGAAGTTGAATTCGACAGAGGATCCATGTTGGTGAATCGAGTGGGCTATAAGTCCCTCGTTTACAGATCATTCTCGACAATTCAAATTACTCCACTATGGCAAGTGGATTCTTGAACCTTTAGAGTTGTGGAAAATCATGTTTACTACGAGTCACATGCCATAGATATCAGGGAAGAAAAGAGGGAGATAGGTCACATTGTTGAGTTTTGTACCTTGGGAGGTGTTCCCCATGTGCTTATGACCTCCTTAGCACATGAGGGAAGGACATTACACTTTGTACCTTGTACTTTTGTCTAATTTCACTTTGACTTTGGATAAAGTGAAATTTAGTCATTTTGGCCTAAAATGACTATTAATTCACAAAGGGGTGAATTAGAGACATAAAGTTGACTTAGGAAACTAAACCCAAAGTGGGTTTGTGACTTAAATGTGAAAGGGGAGATCTCAACCATTGATTAGATGGGAGATGAGATGATCTCAACCCTTCATGTTTTAGGTTTCCTTTCGCTAGTCAAAGAGGGGCGCAAAGGGTGAAGGAGGGCACATTCTTCATTTGTTGATTTGCTCATTGTGAGGGGAGTTCTTCTTGGATGGAGATGAGGTCAGTTTTTTGAGGAGAGTTGAGCTAGGGCGCTTGCTTTCATGGAGGGAGGCTTGCCTTGTATGCCATAGCTTATTTACTGAAGAGGTTTTGCTGTTGAGGAGGGCGCATTGCCAGATTGGGGCGCATCAGCAGTTCAGAGGCTTCTAGCCATCAGATTGCAGTGAGATCAGTTGCAGAGGGTTGCCATTCAACATAGCTTCATTGCTGTGGAGGGGTTTCCAGATCTGAGCTCACAGTTGGCAGTTGGAGCAGATTCAGTGGTTCTGGCAGTTTGCATGAGGGGCACACCATTCTGGGGCGCATCTGTTGATTTTGAGCTTGTATATCCACTCAGTTGGAGTTGCTATTGTATCAGGTTCTTTCATATATTGTTTTTACTGTAACCCTTCTTCTGCTTTCCTCATATATACATCCATATTCCAAACTAGTTTTCCCCGGGGGGGGGGGTTTCATCCAAGGTCATGTTGACCAAAAATACCTGTGTCTACAAATGCATGATTTAGTTTCTTAGATCTGTTCATATTCAACAGTAAACGATGTTTAGGTGTGTTATGTTTATTTTGAGATGCATGTACTAATTTCTGGGGACAAAAACGACATGCTAGAGCACCCAAAATCGAGAACATAACTGTAACAAATTAGGAAAATACTTTTGGACTGTTGGCTGTTATAAAACAGCAGAAAATAAATTAACTTACAGTTGAAACTTAGAGCCTTTCTTTGGTCAAAGACAGACCAAGAAGGCAAGCTGATAGGACCTGGAATTTTCACATGGTATCAGAGCTTCGGTGGCTGAATTTGTGGACAGTTGGGGCAGCATTTTGAGTGGCTGTCATACACTTCTTTTTGGCAGATTTTTGAGGACAGCCATTGACTCATTCGGTGGTTGTTAGAGGGCAGAATTTTTCAGAGGATTGTTGGGGAGTTTGGACACTTGTCATCGGTCTCTTTTCACACCTACGCAGTAGGAGTGAGGCTGATTTGATGTTGACCTCTTTTCACACCTATTTTGTTAGGAGTGAGGTCAGATTACACTTGTCTCTTTTCACACCTGTGTTGACATGATTGAGACAGTGTTTTCCTTGGCAGAGTGAGCATCAGTTGGGGATTGCAGTTTGGAAGACATGTCAGTATCTCAGATGCGAGTTGAGGACAGGTTAGCCGGGGCTAGCAATTGGTCGTCTTGGAAGGCAAGGATGGTCTTCATCTTGGAGGACCTCAAGCTATGGGACATAGTCGAGGCAGCTGTTCCCCTCATTCCT